>JABASI010002073.1:0-21250 GCA_019776505.1 Tomocerus nigrus
TAGTTAAAATGGCTTTGGGAATGCCTCTGTCTAGGACTTACGCTCACGTAGAAAATTATGGTCCTTTGTCATGCATTTTAAATACAGCGTATATGAATAATAGTTAGATTTTCGATAGCATTTAATTCACGCTACCGCTTATAAATGATGTAATAAAAAGAAAAGTGTGGGAAAGGTGGGAGGTCGGAGGTGAGATCTATATTCTTGGCAGGATAATAATGACAGTTTTCTGTCTGCATTACAAAGGAAAGGTTGAAGATCCCCATTTAAGAGAATTACTTCCGGTCATTAATAAATTAAAGTATTTTCCTACTGAATTTCCCTAGTCGCAAATAAAAAAGGCAATTTAGACTTACCAAGGAATGGAAAAGAGATAATGGAGGAGTCGCTTGAGATCTTCGGCATGAGCCCGATCCCTCCGGGCGGAGGTAGGGAACAAAAGGAGAGGGCCTCCACGCTTATCTCTTCCTCCATTGACGATTGCCAAACGGTCATGCAAGAGTGCCAATACATCTTCTGCTCTCGGCCCGTCCATCCTTCCTCCTTAATATTAAACGAAGATCTATGTATCTACTGAACGCTAACATCCACCGCGCCTCTTGTCACCTGTATAATAAGAAAACATGGATGCAATCAATAATTCAGCCTGTCGGATAGTTAAAAAAATAAACATGATACATTATACATTTATACACTATCTCAGAATATCAGAAAATCAAACCGCATAATCGGAAAACCAAAATGTTACATAGTCAATCATCCAAATCCCATGTTGGTAACCCAATCCTTTAATATTATATTCACAAAGCAGTAGAAAAGCGATTTTACCATTCATAAGAAACTACACAAATAATATAATATGCACAGCCACTAGCACAGTGGTTTACTTTTTCTCCTCTCTGCTATTTCCAACAGAAAATGAAGGACCATTAATGGAAAAGCGTACGCAAATGTATATTGCCCAATCTACTGTCGCATTTACATCGACTATTTTAAGAAAATCAATACATAAGCGAGAGAAAGGCAAACCACAATAGGAATGTTGGATAACAACGACTAACATTTGTTTACCACATATCAAATTCTGTCTCGAGTTCTTTCAAGACTCTCTGTTTGAGTTGAAACGATGTATGTATGTGAAATTCTACAAGGAAGGTGTAAACTAAATCGCTAAAAGGATTTCACAAACAAAACTAACTGATATCAAATTCTGTCTCGAGTTCTTTCAAGACTCTCTGTTTGAGTTGAAACGATGTATGTATGTGAAATTCTACAAGGAAGGTGTAAACTAAATCGCTAAAAGGATTTCACAAACAAAACCAACTGAAAATCTAAAATTCAAAGATAGAAAAAGTAAACCGAATTCAGTTATGATTCGTCTATCTCAGTAGCTGCTGCTGTCCACTTCTGCACAGTAGAAAAGGACGTGGATAACATTTCCAAACAAAAATTGACACTTTTCTTGTTTATAAACCCATTAAAATGAGAATGAATGACTGCCAGTATCACAGCACACACACACACACACAGCCATAGCCAATGCAATGATGTAATGCCTAAAATTACTGCACTACTGGAAATGGTAGCGCCAAGCGAGTAAGTATGTTTGTCTATGCATTGTGTACTTTCACATGCATTCAATTCTGAAGAGGACTTTAAGAAGCTTATTGAAGTTCGGTAAATCTTTCGCAGTATCGAACAAGGACACTCCTCTCCTTTTGGATCTATATCCTTCCCTATCTGTCATGAACATTCCTAGTCAGTGAATTTATACTCTTATTTTTTCTCCATGCAATTTGCTCACTGTTAGTCACAAACAACCCAGTCGTCTTATATTTTATGCAATTCAATAGTACATTATAGATTTCCCTGTGAGGAAAGACACTTCTTTATGACTTTTGGACATACTGAAGAAACTTAAATAACTCCACTCTTTGCATTGAATCTAAAGTTTAGCTTCGTTCCAACCAATACATTATAGATTTTCCTGTGAGGAAAGACACTTCTTTATGACTTTTGGACATACTGAAGAAACTTAAATAACTCCACTCTTTGCATTGAATCTAAAGTTTAGCTTCGTTCCAACCAACTATAAGTATTTAAAATCAAACTGTCCAGGCAAAAGAAACCCTACACTGTGAAATCACGTATAATTACACATTTTGTTAAAACACTGAATGATCGCCACTGTATATACACGCGTAAATGTATAGGCAATAGTATTTTTATTGAACTTATAGCTGCACTTTGTTTACTTCATATTTTATTACTATAAAGTTTAATTCAAAGCTAAGTAGTGATTAAAGAAATGTTTGGCGTAGGTTGAAAACAAGCATTGCACGAATTCACACGGATAGCAGCCTTATTCTTGTTTTCTGTTGTGGAACATGCAATATTTGACTTTGGTGTGCCAGACGAATGTCTCGTACAGAACCTACCCGCAACTGAATCTGCCGTTTTGAACTTGACATTCCTTTACTTGTATTTCTATGTACCTACTGTTGTAGTTGCAGAGTACAATTTAATACAAAGGACAAAGCTTAGTAATGCCTAGTTATTTCAATGTTTGTTTGCAAATAGACGTTTATATTTGTTTGCATCTCTCCTTCAACGTCCAAGATCGTGAATGTGATAGTAAACTTTAAGTTCTTGTTAGCTAACATTTAGATACAGTAAAGGATAAGTCTACTTACTTTGTGTACATGCATATAACATTCGAATATACTTATTTAAAAGGTTAAGAACTAGAATATTACGTTCAGAGTTACTCTACTACTGCTACATACCATGGTATATGTCAAACATACAATGTTGTGTGTATATATGTTGTGCTGTATAATAATAATAATACGTTGTATTTTGTGTACTTGCACAAACAATCTACAAAATACGGTGTAACATTTTAGTTTGTTAAAGTTGAGATGCTACTCCCTTAAAACTACATTCGAGACATTATACTGCTGCAATTCCACCATTGTTTGATGCGCCAAAACTTTTCTGTTAACAAAACTGCATCAATCTTCAGCTACTAAAACACTATCTAGATTTCCAGTACCTCATAATATTCTGCAAAGTTTCTTTATATGATGCAACAGAAATATAGATGCTTGTAGTTTGTATGTCAGCAATTACTCTGATATACATAAGCCAAAAAGCCAAGTCGACCAACCATAATATTTTATTAATTCTCTTTTTCGTATACACAAGTCTAACACGAAGTAGGCATTATTGAATTCGAGCACATCACTAACCAGAGCAGCCTAATAGCTAAAGTACTCAAGATGCAACACACATACAACCTACAACAACTTTCCTCAAAGTCAGCGTCAGCAATTGTCTTCAGCTCCACAATTTCACATAATAAAGGAATCCACATATTAAAATATTACTGTACTATATTCCATATCACCACTAATGCCCTGTACCGTTTTCATTTTACATTTATAACTTTATTTGTACTTAAGTTCAACATACTTTGTACACAATGTCTACACAGACCAAAAACTCAAATGTTTGCAAAGCAGTTTATTAACAAGTACATTAAAATAAATTGTTTGTAATTTGTAACTCTTGCGCGAGGAAACTATGATACACCTACATACGAAAACTTTAGTTATGTAAGAAGAAGAGACATGATCCCTGCGAAAGATTCCATCCGTATTCATTCAGAAAAATGTCCTTAGTGTTTAGCAGTAAGAAACAGATTATATTGAGTTATAAAAAGGGGCATGAACGTTATGGAGTAACACAAATGCGAAATCGAAAAGAGAATGGATCGATTAGTAGATACCGTTGTTTACTTACACCAAAGATACTTCCGATCTTTCTTATGCCTGTCTTTTAGGTATTCATGATTTTGTCTGCAAATGACGATGTGTCTACATATTTACTGTAAAATATACCAATATGAAAACACTATTAAATATTGCCATAAATAAATTGTTGAAGTGTAAAACTTCAATTATTTTCAGAAACAAATAGTTTAGAAGAGAACTATGTAAACGAATAATACAGAACTGGCGTTTACGATTTTTGGCCGGGTAGACAGTAGACAGCCAAACACTGAACTTCGTTGCCCATCGTTTACTTTGAGATTCTACCGGAAAATCAATGACCGGTTCGATTCCATGCTTTAATGGCAAAATACATAACTTTTTTAAGTACTGAAAACAAGTTGTCATTAAAAATAGTTTGCTTGTTATTACATTTATTCCAATAAAATGCTAAAATTAAGTGACTATAATATGTACTCTAAATACACTATACTGTCTATACTGATATCAACTGTAATTAGCAATACAAACCATAACTGCCTCATTTATGCCATTATTATAGCCGTTGTTCATTGAGTGATAGAAGTTCCTAAACAAACGCAGTACAAACATGTGCACCTACAGTCTAAATAAGAAACAGCCTAAATTGTTTGTAAGTTTTGAGCAAGTGCGGTTCAGCAAATACTATTTTGGAAGTGAATTCAGGAGATATAACAAAGCTATTGTTATAATTATAGCTATTAAGACTAAGCACTTATCGTTTTACAGTCATGCAACTCATTACACTTGCGATTTAGATGTTTACTTTTCTTTTCCCAACCAGATGATTACAGGTTTTACAGTATTGCTTTACAAAGGCAATAAATAAGTGTATACTGAATAGCTAAGCAAATAGCAACGAAAGCTAGTCCAACTAATACAATGTGCCTATCTGTGCGTCCGACTCCCAAAAAACTCAACCCAACTAACTCTCACATTCAGATTGCCAATAAATAATCTATCTTTGTCGTGCAGTTGCAATTTAGTGTGGTGAATGAGAAGGGGCATTCGCTATCACATTGAATGATGTGAGCACAGCATTCATGTAATGTACACTTTGCGTTTACTATGGAGCTGATGCTGTTGATAGTACGTTATCATATGCAAAGAAACAATATTTACCTATGCTGTGCTTCAGATCTTCGTAGACATCTAACTGATGATAATGATTTACTTTTAAATTCTGTGATTGATTTGATCACAAAGCTAAGCAGTTCAATGACTTATACTACCACACATTAAAAAAGATAGATCAGTAGCAGAAATACAGCACAAAATTCCATAAAGTACATCACTGACCATAACAAAATAACAATATCGTGAATTGTATCATTATTTAATGTGACGTAAGCAGATAGTAGTACTACACCTGCGTTGGCTACCATACGCTAGCTGCTTATATTAAGTCAATTTCTCTTACAGCCTTGCTTTTGATAAATGTTACTAGAAACAAATGATTTCAAAAGGATGATACACTATATCAGCAGAAACTGCAGAAGAGTTCCCAATGCAAATGCCACCTTAATGCGTATGTTACGATTGTGATTAAGATAATGACTTATTGTGTAAAATACAGATATAAGTCACTTCAAGAATACATTTCACTGCGTTTTAATACACAAGGACCTACATTGCAATTCTTTACAATCTGTTTCATATGAAAAGAGAAAATCTGAAAGATAAATAGAAACTTGAAACGTTATATGATATATAGCTCAAAGTAAACAACTACTGGCAACGCTATGATTACATCTGCCTGGCTGAAGAATGGTAATTTCATTTTCGTAGTCCTCTCATTTATTCGTCTGTGTCATACATCATCTTATACCTACATTGGCACTACTCGTATCGTGGATATCTACTATAAGTAAATATCTCCACTGTACTTCACTGCTGCGAAATCACATATCGCAGTTATACATCTTATTGTTAGTAGCACGTAATGCACCGACATAAGTAGTATAATAGGTATACGTATTTAGTATTCAACTAAATAAAGATCCCGTATCATGTAAGTTACCATCCAACCGTACATAATACATGAACACTATAAACATTAGCCGACACAGATAGATACCTAATACATGCGTAGTTACATACATCCACAAAATTAGATACAAAATTAGGTAGTAGTCAGCAAATGTGAACAAACAGGATTACAACAGAGATACATAAACAAGAAGATTAAGTTCGCTACCAAAGTCCAGAAACCAACAGCGAAACATTTCATCACCAGACTTTTGTGATCTATCTACAAATACCTAATATCAATACTCGTCAGAAATCTTTCTCTTAAATAAATGCAAAACAATGCAGAAGCCCGAAACGAGCTTATTTTGCACATATTTGGTTTTGACATTTGTGATAATAAAAGCATTGGTTAGAGTTACATAACTAAAACTTGCAAACTTGCAACATGAAAAAAAAACCGGCCTTAATAATTTACAAACAACAGCCACAAATGTTATGAGCTCTCTCATATTTTTCTAGCTAATAATTATGGACATTACATTCTAACGACCATCGAAATTGAAGCATGGAGGCCGTATACAGTCTCATAGCTCAACATCACCACATTACGAAGAAACTTTTGCCGCAGAATATATTTTTGTCAATAAAATTGTATCCTTCAATTCTGTCTAAAAAACAACTACATTACAAGTAGCAATAAAAACGACCAATGGATAAATTATAGTCTACATGTATTTATTTATTTATGTTATTTTCGTTTGCACGAGTTCCTTCAGGTAGCTAACCTAACAAGTAACATCAGCTTAATTCTTTGCTAAATTAATGCTAATACTCAGTCCAATCCTAAACAATCGCTGTGCTTGTGGCAAAATGCAAATTAAGAAAGGCAGCCTTCTAGCTCTGGTCGCCAACTTAAATGGACAATCGCATTCCATAACATTATTTCACAGCATTAATCATTCGCACACAATGTATAGCAAGCACCGTAGTTTATAGACATAGATAATTTAATTTAATAAGCAGCTACTACTCTCACTACAAATGCTACAACCCAACATACTTGTTTATTTATAAAGAGTCGACAACAACCAGGGGAATACATTAAAAATATATATTCTTTGCTCCGCAGCTCCAAAGGGTACTTCACTGACAGAATAGCATTCATACCACTACTACACTACTTTTACCAGATGCGTTTCATCGTTGTGCGAGTATAATATAACTGTACTTTGTATGGAATATGGAAGAATAAATAGAAGTACTAACTGTCGGAAGATATGAGAAATATAAGAGTACAAGTAGCGATTCTAAATCAGAAACGAAACTTCGCCTCAAGAGGACATAATATTGCGATGGCTAAAGATCTGTCTACTTAATAAAAGACCCCTGCAGTCAAGAGGCATCTCAAAAGGAACATCCTACTCATGAGAAATAATAATATGTGGCACACGGTAAGAATAGTACTGAATCTGTACTACAGATGAAGAAACAAATAGAAGGGTGCCCAGTCTCATGGGAATTAAGAAATGGCCAATATTGAACAATGAACTCTGCATGACAGTTTTATCTGACTATTCTTTTTCTGGTTGAATTATTCGCTTCATAAATGATAGGAAAAGATTTTCAATGCCCGTACATAAAAGATGACCGTAAATTAAATTTTTGATACATGTTCCTTTATAACGATCCATTATATTTCCCTATACAAGATATACTGCCTACTTATAGACTTTAGTCAGACACAATCTATAATAATCTAATATAAACTTGTACTTAAATCACCAAAGATTTTCTGTATTTCTTAGAATATTTTAATTAATTTCTGCACCCAAACCATAGCTACTTAGCTCTACTTAGGAACAAAAGCATACTTATCTACATGTGTCAATTAAAACTAATCAGCCCAGTAATAAGTATGTTACAGGGTTTTTGCAGAGTAAAAAAAAGATTAATCGCTACCTGTCACTGCAGCATACAGGAAATAAGAAATGGACACAGAATCATTTTATCGCTATATAACTAAATAAACTCTCCCCTCTTCGATTTCGTTACACATTCACCTTCACATTACTCCAGATACCAAAGATATTATTATTCTATCGCTAACAAACACCTTTTGGAAATGGGTGGAATCTTTTGTTGTGGTTCTGAACACATTTTCATACATGTTACACATAAATCGAGAGCTGACAGAATTAGATACACACGTAGAAAATGGAGACTACATGTTTTTGTACCTACGGATATTAAACAAAAGTAGCAATATGCATTGATATGAGTCATGTACTAATGTCTACCATATAATGCTTCAATCGTCCACTACATGCCATATAATATAAGATGTTCCGACTCTACCCAATCGAATCCCAATAAGAATTAGATGCGTACGTGCCGGTTTAAATGTCACTCAGACAGGGGAGAAGAGAGCGAATAAATGGAATTGCAAGGAGCAAAGAAGTGAAATTGAATAGGTAGTAAATGTATGATACATTTACGTGGAGTGCCACCGCATAATGGAATATGCTGCACGTATTTCACTGAAATTCTATAGCTTAAGAAAATAGAGTTAAGTAGTAAAGCGAAGCGTCCTGATAACGCTCTCGAAAAGCGATCGCAGACTTTCTTGAGTTTAAAGACTCCCAGAGAAGTCACAAAGCCTAATTGCTCAGTGAATTGAGAAATGAGACTGCATTTAGTTCGTTCTTAAGACAAAGGCACGTACAGTGAGCACCAGCGGTAGCGAATTGCAAAATTTGTGGGTCCTCCTACATTCACTTAACACATGCTACACATTAAAGATGAACTAAAGGACAAATTACAATATAGCATAGCTGAAACTGAATGTGAGGGGCTAGAAGTGAAGTGGAAGCCCTGATTAAATGACATACAGAATGCGTTCAGCACTTTATTTAGATAAAAGATAATAAGGTTTGCTGTCACTCCGTGGCATGGCCAGCTTAGTATGATCTACTACATCCAATTGTTTTTCAAAATATCTTAACCCCAGCCATTACTTTTCCTATTAGTGTCAGACCTGCTTACATTTATATTTCTGCTACAGCAAGCACTATTACACCATTATATATTTGCATGGATTTGATTTCTACTGCACTATGCTATAGAAATGTCAATAATATTATAATAACATGTATTGTAGCAATACACAATGAAATGGTTTACGTTACTCCACACTTTTGCATTACATTTGCACATCTACATATAACATAAAAAGATTCATACATATTTATTAAACATTATAGGCCCCAGGCGGTACTCTGCTTTTTAGAACGTATTTACCTATAAAATATATTCTGAAATATCAGTATGTCCCCAATAATAGGATTTCCAGAAACCAAACCTAATATTGCGAATTTCTTATGCACGACGAGAAACAAGTTTTTAATTTAAAATACACCGAAAACAGATTCTTCCATTTTACACTTCAAGGATATGGGAATCTATTCAACATTTCGTGATTTTCTATAATTTAATGAGTGCAAGCACTTATCCAAAAATTACTTATTAGCATTTCAACAGATTCAATTGGTTGCAACTTGCAAGTTAGGTCCGTCGAATAGAACGGAGGTAATAATAATGTAAAAATTCTTCGACACGACTAAAATCATCCTCAAACTGTCATTAAGAATAATTTCAGCCCAAGGAATGATATTAAAGTATTTGGGTTTGCGAAAGTATAGCAGGTACAATTAAGACCTTTATTATGACTTGTCGTTGACGAGTTAGCCAAGTTATTACATTTGGCAGTATTTGCATCTAGTCCAAACTACTATGGGGCTTCTATCAATAACCAAATCGCCGCAATTAAAATACATAAGGTACATAGTTACTATTCATTAATATGCCTTCGGCTAGGTCACATTTTCTTTCTGTTGAAGCCATACTAGATTTCATGTTCCCATTTTACCACCACAATATGCAAAAATAGATATGACTATGAGTATAAAAGTAAGGTCGCAAGGATTCCCTGAAAGGAAATAAGAGCACAAGCGTGAAATTAAAAATTCGCTGATGACAAAATGACAGAGAGAGAGAGAAAGAGAGGGGGCATACAGAATATTAATTGCGGCTTCAGCTCATCACAGAAGAACAGAGAACAATCGACAATAGACGGCATTGGTTGCCTTTGTCTCACTATTTTCAGTTACGATATATACAGTGAAAAGGTGAAGTAAACCAAATGGGTCGATCTATTTTCTTAGGCAATACGACGTAAATGTTGGCTAACAGTACGTAAGGAACATTCGTTTTCAAGCAAAACATGGAAAGAAAGAGCCAATTTCGTCTTCCTCTTTTCAAGGATGAATTTGAGCAATATATCCTTCTTATTTATTTACTAAGATCCTGTTTTGAAAGGAAATGAATGAGAAATGCCAATTCAATTACCAGATAAATCGTTTCTTGCCAATTAATAAGTTACTAACAGAAAATGCAATTACATTGTTTACGAATCCCAGCGAGCATTTCATTGCTCAGTTAACATTGCAAAATATTAAATAGGTTAATTAACTAATGATATTAATGGAAGTGTTCCAACATCATTATGCTAAGTCACCCCACGTCGTCGTTAAATCTCAATATTCCTAAAGACTCAACAGCACACTAGTAAAAATATTACTTTGTATGATTTTAGTTCAATTAGAAGTGCGAGCAAATGATCATTCCAAAAAAATTAATGACTAAGGAAGAAAACAAGAGAAAACTGAAACAAGAATCTTCAAAGAGCCGTGTGTATGTCCTATGTCGTGGCCTGTACGACGATCCATCCGAGGCCTGGATTTTCCAGGCTATACGAGGATCCTCCTAAAGGTACTTACTTTGCAAATCCTCAAATGTTTTGTCTTCGAAACAGTAAAATAAAAATAATGTTTGAACGTTAGCTTGTATTCCCCTGCATCGAATCAACCCTTTTTTATGAAATACCCAATGAATGATTGTGATTGAAGTACCCCATGCCCCTGATTCCAATACTTATTATTTTGGGGTTTAATTTTATGGTTTTTTGCACAGAAAACGAATACTGAAGGGCCGTATATTTCATGAAAAAAGGTTTGATTCGATGCAGTGCAATGCAAGCTAACGTTCAAACATTATTTTTACTCTAATACTGTTTCAAAGAAAAAATAAATAAAACCTGAAAAGTGCAGGAAGATCCTCGTACAGGCTGGAAAATTCATGCCTGAGCTGGATTCTCGTACAGGCTACGACATATACTTTAATATTCTAATAAGTAGTGACTTGAGACTAGAGTGGAGGATATGTGTTGAATTCTAAATAGTTGGAAGGACGAGTGGAAGCCAGAAGAAAATTCACAGAGGACAAACACCTATATATCTCTTACAATTAGATATAAGTTTAAAAGTGGAGATGTGAAGTATGCTGGAATGCATTTGAATGTTGAAGTGCACGGAGCAATGACTTAACTTGTAAGATTACACTTCCTTCCTTCCCCCCACTTTTCCATTTACTACATCTGCATTAGCATCCGCAACACACTCATCATTCTCTAGATAGACTACTTGCTCTAAAATAACTGTACTCTCCATTTCATATTACAAACGTACATATAAAACACTATGATGTATGTAGTCTCTCCGATGTGCGTTCAATGAAACATGGAGCCTTCCAGAAACAATATTTACAATTCTTTACTTGTCTTTCCGTATCACTTGCATACACTGCTACAATTAGTTATTGTTAGAACTCGCCTAGAGGAAAAGTCTAGTTGCAGAAAATGCGATTTTCTTGCAAAGGAAGTCTCAATGACTCAAACTTAATACCCGACACGACACCGAGAGAGAGACAGACACAGCCATTCTATGTTCGCACAAATTGCAACTATAAATGTGTATACCTAATGCAACTAATATATAGGGAGAGGACAAAGTAATATTGCCATAAATAAATTCAGAGAACAGATGCTTTCATTATTCAGACCTCTCTCACTACTCTCACGATTCACGACGCGACAGTCTTATATATTTCTGTCCTTTTACAATGTCTAAACATAAGTTGAGCCGTTATTCATTTCAAAGCTTTATACAAACGCATATTATGCATGATGTAGCTACAATATTTCTGCTATATAATATTTAATACTTAGTCTGTTAGCCTCACAATCAGTACAAGTCGTAACTTAGCGAAAACTTCAATTCAGCAGTGACTAGTTTTATTGTGTATAATGAAGTGACATTAGTATCAATAAAATAATAGCATTCTCCCTCCCGTCCCATAAGCATAGTCGATTAAAGCACGCTTAAAACCGGCAACAATAAACAACAACATTTGCACACAAAAAGAAATTGCTACAAAGATGGGCATAAAGTATTAAAAAATAAACATACAAAGTGAAGAGGCACGAACAGGGGAGGGATGGATGGGAATTCGACCCACAAATAAACACTACATAATGAACTCTATTTATGAATTAAACACAATGGCTCCACTTACATAAATGAAAGTAAATCCCTCACGATCAACCTTATCATCATGTAATTAGAATGCATTGCGACACGCTCAAAACAGTCCACTTTGACTTCGATCCACTCATTAATTAATCAAAAGCACTGTTAAATTGTATACTAGCAACGCGTACACATTAGTATAGTATACTATCACAACACTGTAGTTTAGAATGCTAGATGTGCTCACAAAAACAGTTTTGATACGCACAGAAGTTTATATAGAAGTGTTTAAGAGCCGTGTAAATGCTAGTAGTCAAGCTGCAAGCTAATTCGATCCAATTTAATTGAATAAAACAGTGTCAACGCCTTCATAGTCTCTATATTTTGGTAGATAGGAGCAGTAGAATTCAATGTTCATCACATCACACTAACCCGTCCTCCTCCATTGTCAACAGACATAAATTTCCAGGGCTCTGTTATTTACATGAAAGCATCAAATGCTTTCACCTTCCTTCACAGCAAATCAGTAGAGAAACCAGAGAAAGCATTTCGGTTCAGCTCCTACTCACGTTTCGAACGATACGATACACTCATCAGACAGGGAGCACAAGGCAGAAACTCCAATGTCACACAGCCTATGGGAAAATTGTCACCGTCGCCTTATTTGCAGTTACACTTTCAAAGACAACAGTCGAGCAGTTGCTTTAAATACACAAGAGAAGGAAGAATAGGACGTCCTCCTTTATGTTTCCACTAAATTCTCTGGTTTGACATTTAGCACAATACAAAACTGAATGCACGTAGAGAGAGTCGGCTATGGCCAGTAGGAAGGAAGACAGAATTACTTTCTGCTCTTATTTTCCTTTCTCACCTTACAAACTGCCATCACCACAATAAACTAGTGCACACAATAAAGCAGCATCAGCTGGAACACGGCCCACAAACACTAACTGATTGAACCTCTAAATGTCTTTTCTGAGCTGTTAGTTAATCTAACAATGAATTCCCCCAGTCCAACTCCAACATCAACTATAGATCTATGTCTTAGCTATATTAAAAGTGTATTTATATTATGTTATTATGATCCGTATTGTTTTATAGTCTTTCTATATAGACAGGACAGAAGTAAGTGTAATAAAACTATAATAATATGGTCTCACTAATTCACAATGGTAACTCTTCTTTGCACGCAAAGCTGTTAATGTGCCGACGCGAGTGAACTAGTACTGTTTGTTGCACAGTTGTTAGATTATTCTTATATGAGTATAATATAATAAAGCTATATCTACCATAGCTGTCTCTACTACGTTTATCTATATTGTAAGAGATAAAGATAGAGAGAATAGACACTTCTTATGTTCATACTGCATTTGCACAAGATTTTATCAGATGCTTTGCGTCTTTCTTCACCTAAAGGATACTTTTTGGTTTATCTTTTAGTAAATGTCATGAGAAGCCAAGAGAGAAGGCGAGTCATTCCTTTTCATTTCCATTTCTCTCTCCATTTCATCACTCATTTTCCTTCCCCCATTAAAGGAGGAAATGAATCTTTCCCAAAACAGAAATATATATCTGCAATCCGCACCAACCAACTAACAATATTACACAAGATCTACAATCTCTCCTACTCTCTTAATGTACATGTACACAGCACTAAGGACTTGAGGCAGAGAGGAGTTAGAGAACAGTCCCACTATTAACACTTTAAATAGCCCAGTTAGTGATAACTTGAGTTTCTGAGCAGTTGCCAGCTTCAAGTTGAGCCTTATTTCTACCTGAGCTCTGACGTTCTGATCATATCCACTATTTTTACAACTCGTCCGTAATTCAAGTGAACAGGAATTATATGGATGTAGATGTAACTAGAACTACACGTGTTATCTCGCAAGACACACACTAAATCATTAGCGAGCACTATTTATAAAATATCCCGTAAAAGAGCAAAAGTAGAGATTACAGGTATATATAGCTTCTATAGTATATTATAAGTTCATACAAAAAGATATTAACCTGCATGCAATATAAATACACGACTCCTTTTTAAAGTAGTAAGTGAAGATCAACAAACGTTCTTTTCTCAAAACTGCTTTACGCTGTGTTTACCAACTGAGTGCATGTAGGCTTTTCGTTTCACTTAAATAATTCTATGGTTGGGAAAAAGCAAATATTTCTTAAGATGCAAATACTTTGTTAGATAAAGTATATTAAATGGATGCGCATGAGGAAAATCCGTCTTGAGTTTTTGCATTTCCACGCACTTCTTGCTTGCTTGAGAGAGGCTGATAGTGTGAGACAGAAAAGCAATTCTGAGTTGGAATCGCACTGGGTGCAATAATTTTGTCTGTTCAACTTAAGGGAAACTGTTTTCATGTAGTAGCAACAACAGTCAATAAGATATATGTATGTTTTCTGATGGATACAAAGCAGAAATCTTTCGCAGAGGCTACAATTTACAGTTTTACAACTTGAATTGAATAGAAAGAGGAGCGAGAAGACATAGTCCGCGGAGAGAGTGAGTCCGGACAGAAGGAATTGCTGGAGGACACTCACTTTCTATACACTTTAGAGGGAACGCACTGAATTTCCGCTGATTCTCAACAATCTAGCCTAGAGCTCAGGGTTAAAGTAAAAAGAGTGAGAGAGAGAGAGAGAGAGAGAGAGACCAGTGGCACATAAATAACATTCGCACTCAACCCAACTCATAGGCGAGTTGAATGGAATGTTGAGGAGAGAAATGCGAGCAAGTTCCACAAAACTCTCTACCTACATCACATTGCACTACTCCACCTAATAAATGCTTTGTACAACTCCTCGCGTCCTTTTCCTTCCTTGACTTAGCCAACTTAGCTAACACAGAGTCAAGCAAGCTCCTTCTGTTTGCTTAGCTCTTCTGGCTCAGTCTGAACTCAAGAAAAAGTCGAATCGGATGGAGAAAAACGTTTAGTCTCTATACACGAACAACTAAGAAAGTGAGCACATAAGAATTTCTTCTGCGTCTACTCTACATAGTCTTGCCGTGGTAGTAGCCCCTTCTTTCACAACTAAAACTTGAACACAGAGGCTATATAGCGATAGCTAGTTACTTTAGCTTCTAGAGACACAGACAGACAGTCAGAGCACAGAGCAGTCACAGTTATCTCCACGCTCTGCCAGAGAAGAGTGAAGTAAGTGGTGGCGGAGCAGACAGCAGAAGTGGCATGCCATGTCCTATATCCTACTACATCACAGCTACATTGAACAAGAACAGACTTCTTTAACTAACCACTTACATTATATTACATCTCGTAAGGCAAAAGTCAAAGAGAAACAGAATCTCAGCCTCCTGCATCCACCAGTTAACGACTTAAGATATCTTTCAAACATACTTCCCTCAAACAAACTAGATCCTTTAACAACGGGCTAACATTGCATTTCATTTAGATGACAGCTACTCACTGTGTTGCATTCTATTTATTACAATTCTTCTCAACTTCCCATACATACCTACCTCTGATACCTCATCTCATACCTCCTTCAAAGGAAACTGAAACCGAAATAATTTCCAAAAAAAGATTTCATATTATTCAGGGATAAACGTCGGATTCTAAGATTTCGATATAATTTTCACAGTAGTTGTAGATTTGTAGATTTGATAAATGGTCAGCTATTAAAAAAGAAAATACGTAGCTACAGTCAGATATAAATATTTCTAGTTAGCTTACGATAAAAGGTGTGAATAAAATCACAGCCATTTCTGAACAGAAAATCCTTCAGCAGTGCAAATTCACAGTTAGCATACTAATCTGAATTGGCAAGAGATAATGACAGTTGTAAAGGCGAAAGATCAGAAGTAAAGAGAGAGAGAGAGTATCTATGTGAGAGGATGAATGGAAGAAACAGTTGAAATGGACTGAACCTAACTGAGGAAGAGAGTAAGAACATTCTAACGCTTTCATTTTATTTCATTACACCAGAATTATCTATGTAAGAGGAGCAAGAGGGTTTGTTATTACTTTTGTTATGCTAGCATATTACGTATTAAATAGGAGTATACACTTGCTTATACACACATAACGAGAGAATTATCATCATCATTCCTAGCTAACAATGGGTATGTACGGATTACGGATTTTAAGATTGGAAAAGCGGAACATTTAGAACCAGCAGGATACGAATGACTTGTATGCAGAGCAGGATTTTTAACATTCATTGTCAATGATTCAGCTACTCACTCTGGCACTGTTCTCTTAAGATTAGATCCTATTACTTATTTCTAGAAGAATACTGAGCTATCTTTAGTTTCTGGCAACTTATTTTAAACATTTCTATTATGCGTATATAAATACAAAGTAAATAAAACAAAGCAAAAAAAAACAGAATCCAAATGTAAAAATGTAATGTTAATATTTTATAGCTATGCACAAGTAAACACCTCGTTTCTCAACTCCTTTTTAACGAATATTATGTGTTTAGTTTGTAGTTTACAGATTTACAGTAAGTTAGCGTGACATTAGTATCCTTTGGAAAAGAGAGAATCATTTCCAGCTCATCGTCATTTAGTTTTATGGCATCCTTTGGCTGTCCGTTATAGTAAGAGCTCACGATCTTATTGTGAAACTTATTCCATTCTAAACGCTTCCAACATGAAATCCAATATCCAATCTCCACTCCCTAAATAAACTCAAAATTGAAATTTGATTGCAAATTAGCTGTAGCACTCCACCACGCCTTCATCGACTAATCTACAGATTGCGGATATTCAGGCAACGCCAGACAAACAGTTTAACTTCGATTATAACCTCTCACTTCCCTATAAGTATTACTTCCTAATGTTCAAATTGGGTTTTATACAGTAGATTCTAGTCAGAGGCTAGGGAAAATCTTAATTTGCTTGCCAAACGAAAGATAGTTATTGGACAATAAGACTACAGGTTCATACAATCCCTGGAAAATCACAGACAGGCGACTGCAACAAAATGGACTTTAGCTGATAGCATTTTATCAGCACTAAATGTGGAATAATATGTATATATCGGTAGTAACACTAAAAACAATTTATACCTACATTAGTGAACGAATACATAGCAAATGGAATTGTAGAACGAAGAAGTTGAACTGTAGAGACATAAAATGAGCAGCAGAAGCAGTACGCAATATATTCTTACGTTTGCCCATACAATACTCTACTTCTAAGTATGTTAAAGGAAAATGAAACAGTTTCAGTAGTTACACAGCTCAGACTCACGGCTCACGACCGTATCTGTAGCAGTGTAAAAGTCAACGCTGCAATGCACAAGAGCCTACACTCTTATTACACCTAGTTAATTACCACGTACAAATTCAGCGTATAGTATCAAATTTTACATTGCCGGGATGGGATTTGCTAAGGATTAGATTCACTAATGAGTAGGTAAATACAAGATTAGTCTACCGTGCATTTCCCTCTTCTAATTTTCTATTGTATATTTAATCTATCTTTGTATGACTACAACAGTATTACTACATACAAACTACCACTGACAGTAACACAGACCCTAGAGTATGTTTATGTCTACGATTAATTCTAATTATGCCCCGTAGCTCCATTTTTGCGTAACATAAGGAACAAGAATAACGTTTAGTATTCAAAACTCACGATTTCAAATAAAAAACAGCGAATAAATGGAATGGACTAATCGTGAGACGTCATCAGTAACATCAACATCCAATCCAACCAAAACGTAATCATTTAAATGCATACTTCAGTGTTGATATGCTTTGATGCATACCATTCATTAAATTATAATCAAAGACTGCATAGAATTCCTATCACCACCACGCACATTATAGATATCTGTTCTTAACTGTAAATGTGAGATTTTTGATTTTGGGTTCTATTCATCATTGCATGTAAATTCTATTCAAGAATATTCAACAGACCTACCCTACACCTACACTACTATCAATATTTCATAAGCGTATGCAACGAGCGTAGTAATTTTTCAATAGTTTTTTGAATGTGAATGAAAACTAATAGATTCAATCAGCACAACACATAACTACTCAAATACGATCATTGAAAATGTACCAAATATTTAGGTGTGGACACAAAACATCCGTCTATATCACCTAACAGGAAGAATGAAGGAAATATTTACAAGCATAAATAATTAGCACTTTATTTCAGCAACCACATAATAGAGTGGGATCAAACAGTAAAATGTACTTATTGCGTGAAGCTTTTATCTTAGAGTGATTTTAAAATAATTTATTGCTTCAATAAAATCATTTTCTTATAGTAATTGGATGAATAAAAATAGTTCAATGCACTTTTATCAGGTTGGGAAGCGACAGTTGTTCTACGAATGTCGGTACTACCATACACATACAAATTATGATATGCTATTTTCAAGGTACAATGCATTTCAAACAGAGATTTTATAATTACGTTAATAAACTACCTATTACGACAAGATAGAACCATACATATTATAAGATTACAACCTAGAAATATCTGTCATGTAAAAATCCAAGAAGTAGTATATTACTTCACCGAATTATTAAAAATTGCTACAAAAGTGGGCTAGCAGTTTCATTCTATACGGGTACACTACATTTTGTTGTTCTTTAGCACATTACTGAGCAGATGCAGAGGATATCATGGCTTTCTATCAATTTATAAATAAGAGTCGTAAAAAATACAACGGAGAGTTAAGTGTTTTGCAGAATAAGTTCATAATGTAATTTGTATCAGCTGAATGTTGTAACAGCATTAATATTGCATGCGTATGGCATACCTGCTGTGAAATCCTTCGTATAGTTAAATGGTAAAGATCCGGAGGAAAGAGGTGGAAATAGGTTTTCTGACTTTAAAAGTTAGTTAAGTAAAGCAGAGTTGGTTTGTTTGGCCTGACTCTGATCTACAAAATACTTTTACGTCATAAATGTTCATACATACACATAACTAAAACTACCTACGATAAAAGTACCTTATGTACTACATTTGCCTTTAGCTCAGCACTGAAACTCTTGGCATATGTTTTTCTCAACTTAAACCGGTAACTTCACTTTTACCGTAGTACATCATCACGTATATGTATAACTTTGGCATGTGCATTATACATAATTCGACATTTTTCCTTCGTTTTTCTTTGCTAACTTGTTCCTTCAAGCTTGCTTGAGCTCCCGTTTTTTACTAGATCAAAGATTACTGCACGACTACATATATTAAACCGTATGTAGTGACTACCTACTATTAGTACCATGCCATAATTAACCATGTAGTAGTAGGTACATTATTATTATTATTATGCTAACCTGCAAAAGTTACTCCGAGTATCTGTACAGCGAAAGCGTAAATATAAAACAACAAATCTGTTAACTTTTCAAAGTTCTTATTGCAATATGTCGCCAAAATGTCCTCCTACTGCCAGTCACTGCTTCGCTTACCACACACTCAAATGACTATACGATTATAAGATTAAATATTTTATCAACTCTGCAGCACACATCTGCTAATATCTATCTAACTTGTCCCCTTTGACTTTCAACGTCATCACTTTGACATTTCAATTTAATGGGGTATTACGGTTCACGTAATTCACATTTCATGTCACACTACACAGCTTCCAGCAATCAATAGTATATTTTCTGCTAAGGAAAAGTGTCAGCAGTCCAAATAAAACTTACTATTCCAAGAAAATCCAAATTGAAAGCTTAAAAAAAATGTAAGCGTCTGATTTACTTTTAATGTCACAATCTCCAACTTCATGAGCATCTGAACACAAAATATCTTACAATGTAAAATGTAATGTATAGCTTTCGAATGAGAATATACTTAGTCTTTTACTGAATTTTTTGCTGTCCTTTAAAAATGATTGGAACTGGAACAGTAAAGATACTCTGTACAAAATGTACATGGAGTACATGCATTCTGCTCTGCGTACTCTGAAACTCTGAAAAATTGTGTTTGTCTAAAACATAATTGGACGAATTCCGAAAATCTTAGCATTATAGCATTCCTAGATCTCTTCATGACAGTATAATTTGTTTCCTGAGATAGATTTCGTAAACAGAATACCTATCTTTGCATTTCTATGATATCTTATTTAAATTCTTCCCAAAGAATGTGGTTAGATATTGTGTTTTTGGCGCCCACGCCGAACTTTATCCTGCATGCCAAACCTATGTAACTGTAACTGTGTAAGTATCCTGTAATATCATTATTTCCATAATATTAAACATAATTTTGCAAAGTTAATGAATTTCCTAGGAAAAACAGTTTCAACTTGCAGTAGTATCCAAAGGATTCCATCGTGACTTAAATATGATAACATGATATTATTACGGATGGAAAGTTTGGATTGAACTGAAGTCGATTGGAAGCCAGAGAAGGAGATTTAAATTGGGTAGTAACAGGATTGATCGCCTTTGTCAATATTCTGCACAAAGAGCAAATAGATTGACTACTTATAGGGTTTCATTCAGCAATATTGTCAAAAGATCTATACATACTAATGCATACTACAACATATATCATTTTCAAACAGATGTGAATATAAGTACTTAGTTATTAAGTCTACTTAGACAGCAAACGTGCATTTGGCATCTGTGGACACGTAGCTAATATAATTGTAGAAAAGTGGGTAGTGGATTACAGTTGGTCTTTGACTAAATCTAAATTGAAGTCGAACATGATCCACAGATCTCGGAAAGGGTTTTCTAAAAGCGAATTTCTAGTTGTATTCCTCAAGAAAAAAGGCTACGCTACCGATCTATCATAATATAGATGGAAAACTTTCGTTTCATCCGAGTGCCTACAACTCGGGCCCTCCTCCTGTTACTTCTATGATAAAAAGTCTTTAATATTGTCTGTACATCAGCAGCAGTAGGCTGTATACTTAGGTACGCCTTTAGTTTGTGGACAGAATTGAGTCGAGACAAGGCAGAGCTACGTACCACAGAGAGTGAAAAGTGATAAAGTCGTAATGCACATAGAATTCTTGATGATCCACCCTTAAGAAACGCTCTTCAAATACAAATCGACCATCTGACTCAACAGCCTGTATGATATCTAGAAAAGTAGAA
>JABASI010002074.1:0-21249 GCA_019776505.1 Tomocerus nigrus
CCCCCCCCCTCGGAAATGCTCCGAACCCGGGGTATGGGAAAAAACCGGTGGGAATCACTGCATTATTATATTGTTTTTATATTAGGAGAAAGTAGCTTTCTCTTACAAAGCAATAATATCATACTTAGCTTTCGCTACAGAGAAAGCACTAGATACGTATGCTTTCAGATCCTACCAAAATCTTCTTATGAAATATCCACCATTTAAAACTGAGATTAATCAAGTGATTTTCTTAAAATTTAGCGCGTGGGGAAAGTAACTATAACCGCTTTGAAGAAACGTGGCATGACTGGAGAAGAAATGAGACAGCTAATGTGGGGACATCGTAATTCAGTTTGCACTCCTCAGAATATAACGTGAGATCCTCACGAATCTATCTACGGATTTTCTGTATAGAATTGAGTTTTCTAATGTGAATCTTCATTTCAATTTTGACATTAATTATTTATTGCAGTCCTCGGACGTCCATGGGAATCGGGCTAGATCCAAGTCTTCAACTTCCTGGTGTAGGGGCTGGTCTCGACGCAGCTTTATCTCAAATGACTTTTGCTGCTGACTTAGATATAACTGGTGCGACTACAGCCACAACCGGGGCTCCTAATTTATTTGGGTGCTTTGACGAATCAGTGAATATGAACGGGAAGGGAACAATAGAACCAGGAAAACTTCAAACGGGCATCGTACCCATCGATGGTAGTAGCCCCAGACACAATGGAACGGTACCTGGAATGCAAAGTCCCCCAAAAGTAGCAGTTTCCGCTGTTACAACTGCATCTGCATCTGTAACAACCACGACCACTACAAACCTTACGACAGGACAGACTCCCCAACAACAATTAGCGCTACCAGTTACTGATTCGGCGGGAGTTCCACTGAAATCATCCGATTTCATCAAGAGTGAGTCTGTAACCCCTGAAAAATCTCCAAATTCTGCATTGAAAATTAAACGACGAAACATAAAAATTGGTCTTCGACCAAAAATAATTATATTCTCGGACAAAAAGGATTTGATTCGTGTCAGCCTTGATTCCAATGAAAGCGACAGTGATATTTGTGAAATCATAAGCCATCGACCATCAAAATATGTGACGGGAAAATCTGCAAAGAGGAGATCCATTGCTGGAGATTCAAACTTGAGTTCCTCAAGAGAAAGTCTTGCTGGAGACATGGATGACATGCGCACAGGAGACATGGAAAGGCTCACATCCCCGAAAAAGGACAAGTTGGAAAAATCCGACTCGAAAGACGAAGAAGGGTTTGTTAATTTTGCTTTTGAACCGGAAGAATTCGCTGAAAAAGTACTGCCCAGACCAAAACCAAGGCAAAGGAAGGAAAAGCCGGTGGGGAAATCAAAAGAAACAAAACCAGCTCCAGAAGAACCTATTCTCACTGTTTGTAAGGAGCCAGAGCCGGTGGCAGTTGTTGCTACACAAGAGGAGACAACAATCGTGAAAGACGAAAAGCCAAGAAAGGCAAGACCACAATCGGCAAAGCCTCAAATGAAGAAAAGTCGAGAAGCCTCAACTTCTTCTACCAGAGTTGCCATTCAAGAAAGTTCGGAACATCAAGATGAAGAATCTTCAAGTTCTGAAAAGGATTCTAAAGCTGAACAAAAGAAAATGGATGAAAAAAAATCAACTTCTTCTACCAGAGTTGCCATTCAAGAAAGTTCGGAACATCAAGATGAAGAATCTTCAAGTTCTGAAAAGGATTCTAAAGCTGAACAAAAGAGAATGGATGAAAAAAAGCAAAAACTTATAGCAGGCAGATCAAAGTCGGCCAAAAATGGCAATAACAAGGTTAAACCTAAGAGCAAGGATAAATTAAAGAAGGATAAGAGTAAGGAAGTGCAGGAAAAAGACGATTCCCAAAATCCACCTGAAGAGGAAGGTGATTCAGCTTCGGACGCAAGAACCTCAAAACGATGGTCGCAATCCTAGGCCATTAACAGCCGTTGATCGCTGGAGTACTCAAGATGTTTTTAATATGAATAAACTTGTAGCTTGGGATCGCCCAGAAGATGAAATTTAAAGACGCTGGTCGCTGTTAATCATCATGATGAAACTGATGACGTAATCTTAATATTTGAAAAAAATATATAAAATATTGTTATGTAAAACAGTAAATGTACTGTACACGCATTGCATTGGTACTGTTAGTGAAAACAAAGTAGTGAATATGTCATATGTAAACCTTATACACAAATGACAAACGTTCCTGTTTCGCATATTTAAATGACATTGTAGTTGTAAAATATAAATACATCATAAACATGTAATATTTACTTGGTATCTCGCAGGCACACTTGAAAATTCGAAGGGCAATTTTTGGTTGGATTGAGATTGAATAATCTTGACATCTATCTTATATTGCCATATTATTATCTAGACTAGAACTTTAGAAACTTTACTCTGGGTCCCTATATTCTATACAAAACTTTCACTGATGTTTTCGCTGACAATGGGGAAGCAACCAGAAAGTTGCATCACGTCACGCGTCTCTGAATTTCTAGATTGTCAGTCTGTAAGTTTAGTAAATAGTAAAACTATGTGGTAATTTGTATGAAGATGCTTTGAAAATAAAGAAATGCAAAAGTTGGGTTTCCTTCCACTTTCTTCTAGGAAAATATTGTTAAAATTAGCATAAATGCTTCCAAACGTTCCTGTTTTGAAGAATTTAAGCCTATATTATTATTATGATGCAAGTACAGGCTTTGAAGTAGAGAAAGTTATCATAGCCAGTACAGTACGGTTGAGGAAATTAATAAGTCATTATATTTTTGTCTAATAAGAATAAGTGTACATAGTAGGTAATACTATTGCGAATTTATGAGACCTTATTTGATTCAGTCTACAGTCTACACTAAATCAGGCAATGGGAACGTGAAGTTTTATTTTTGATTGCATTAATTTCCACATTCCCCACATCGAAATGATTCTGTCCTTTTGAAATGCTTTTCCTTGATCCCTAAACGTACCATTTCCTATTCAGGGCACAGGACTAGAGGACTATCAGGAGTAATCAGGAAATCAGGACACAGGATAGGAGCAGTGGATTTTGTAGTAATAATAATAGTACACACACACATCAGTGCAGTGCAGTGCAGATTCTGCAGATAGGCTACCTCTCGGACACATTATAAAAAATACATATTATTACATAACATTATGACTCTTCAGTGAGTTCAGTGTAATTTAGCATATAGCTACTTACTTTTATAACCAAGTCGATTATTATACCGATTATACCAATTATAGGAAGTCGAGGGAGAAGCAACGAACGAACGAACTAACTGCGTAAAATAAAAGGTTTGAAGTAGCAGCACGAAAGTTGAAAGTACGAATGTAGTGTGTGTCTAGAGAATAGAAAGAGATTCGATTGCATTGATTGCGGACACCAAAATAAACATAAAGTATACAGATAGGGAACTACTTGACATAAGAGGAAAAGGCCACCATAATCTCCTTTAGATTAGCAAAATCAGGGAACGTGTCACGTAAGATTTTACTCATTTATTGGATATTTTCATTACAAATGCGACATTAAAGTGAGGGATAACAGCAAAGAGGTGTTTTCATCATCATGAATCATGTCATATTTTTATTTATCATTTCTTAAAGAAAATGGTTGTGTACAAGTTGTATTAATTGACCTTTTCCGTAACTCCTAAGATATGAAATTGCCGCTAAACACTAGCAAGTGACTAACTTTCAGAGGTGGGCTTAGGCTTCGGCCGGACGTTCTGTAGGCCACCATAATCTCCTTTAGATTAGCAAAATCAGGGAACGTGTCACGTAAGATTTTACTCATTTATTGGATATTTTCATTACAAATGCGACATTAAAGTGAGGGATAAGAGCAAAGAGGTGTTTTCATCATCATGAATCATGTCATATTTTTATTTATCATTTCTTAAAGAAAATGGTTGTGTACAAGTTGTATTAATTATGTCAACCTACATATTATTTTATGTATAGGTGGTTTGTAGTTGTATTACGAGATTTCAATAGTGCTTTTGTTTTGTTTTATCCAGAGCAGAGGAATTTCTTCATTGTTTGACACATTCGTTGCGTGTTGTGTCAATCTCAGCTGTAATTTCATCTGCACTCTGAAATCTGAATAAGCCTAACCAGTATCAAATCAATAGACATGGAACGCGAGTTGGACCAGAAAATGAACATGATGTATGATTTATTATTTGTTTGTTTAATTATTTTTAAAGCACCATCATGCAACACAGATAAGAAATATTATATTCGCGGAAGCATATTAACATAATTGGTATAGGTTGTAGTTTATTCAGAACTATTGGATTTGTTGAAATTTTTGTTGATTGTAATTGTGTCGATTTAAATTACAGCATGTCAAAACCAGGAGTGGTTGGAGTCACATGCGTTGACAAACGGGGCCTTTGCTTATCAGGTAAATGAATATTTTCCTTTTTTTAAATCCCAACACTGGATATAGGATTTTGTCCTTTTACCTAACATGTTCTACACGCTTTTATTTAATTAAATTAGATGTTTCATTTAAATGGGTCTTGGGAGGGAGGGGTGAAAGTAGTTTTTATGTATTGGGTTGGGAGGCAAATTATTGCTTAGTACACATTCACGTACGTACGGTGAATAAGTACTCACAAAATAGAGTAATTAATTCTTATCTCGGTGAGATAAAGACGTAATCTGTAGTTTTCTCCAAACATCGACACGATCCTAAAGTGTAAAATTATCTAGTCCTCTAGCTCTTGTGGGCTACTAGGACTGCCATCAATCCATCATACCATCTGTGCTGTTGTATTTCACGAATGTTTATTATTTTGATTTTATGAACTAAACAGCGAAAGGAGTAGCAAACGCAGATATGTCAGGTGTGTTATGTAGCATTGCGGATCAGGCCCGGAAACTTGACCCAACCAGTTCTGCCACTCCGATCATTCGATTAGAATCTAACGAAGGGTTCGTTTAAAACTTTCAATCAATACATTTCCCTGTGAAATATTTTACATCGTTTGTGTTCAGTCTTGCTTTATTTTTAAATTGCTTTGCAGATACTGTTTGGTTCAAAAGAAAGGCGATTTCGCCTTGGGCATTTTCAAGACACACAGCTACAGTAACAAATCTACTCTGTGTAAAAATTGAAAAATGAACTTGTTGGCCAACTAACTCCATATTTCTGATCTTCCTTTCCATGCGATGATACATAGTACATAGCTATATCTATATTAATAATAATATAAACTACTTGCCTCTAATTAACAATAATATATATTAAGTATATTTGTAAGTACATTTTCTATAGCAAAAGAAACGTAAGGGTTACTCCTTTCGGCGAAAACAATCCATGTGTTACAATTATAACGTTAATCTATTTAGTTGTTTGATTTTGATTGTATTTCATTTGTTGATGCAATAAATTGTTTAAAAGGCATTCCTTGCATGCTGATGATTTCGTCATTTTCATATACGATTATTTAGAAAAACATGGCGATTTAGAGAGCAGTTCATCTTCAGACGAAGCAGAAATGGCTGGTTCGCCCAAGAAAAAAAGTTCAAAAAATAGACTGCCAGAAATCGAACAACTTCTTTCGGGTACTGTTCGCTCTGCTTCGTATAATATTGTATTTCAGGTTGGAATACTATTAAATATTATCCTTAACAGTGTATTTATCAGTTACAATAATAAAAATTAAGCGAGAATTCCGTTTCCTTTTATTATGCTTACTGATCATGTACTTATTATTTTATT
Organism: Tomocerus nigrus; assembly: GCA_019776505.1. Classification (NCBI taxonomy): domain Eukaryota; kingdom Metazoa; phylum Arthropoda; class Collembola; order Entomobryomorpha; family Tomoceridae; genus Tomocerus; species Tomocerus nigrus. The sequence goes on from JABASI010002074.1 coordinate 5,746, forward strand.
TTTTTAGGTTTTGACTAGGGTATTCACATTCGCATTAAATGCCTTCATTCTTCGCTATGTTAGTCACGACGTCCTGGGAATATGCAATGTTCGGCTGGCGCTTCTATACTCTTCTGTGATGTTTTTAAGTAGAGAACCTTTCCGTCGGGCGTGTTTACGGAAGAAAGAGACTGACAATTGGACCCAGACCGTAAACCTTATTTGGCTTGTGTGAGACACATTTTAGTTTTTGGCTTTTATTTTCGAAATTTAAAGATTTATTATACACATTATTTTATTCGTGTTTTCTGTTCTAATATTATATAGGGTACCCAATACCATGTTCTGGTCATTCCTTTTTGGGTATATATGGTGCAATTATCTTTCCTTACCGGAAGCCCCATATTCTACCGTCACTGATCATTACCGGTGGAGTGTGTGGATTATCGCACTTTCTTGTGTCGTTGATTCATTGACAGAAGTTCCATATATTGTTGGCCAGTACTTCCTTTTTTTCAAGTTGCGCGTGAGTGAAAAAAATTAAACAAGTTGCTTAATGCGTAAATACGTTACATAACTTATCTTCGCATTTAAAACTAAACAATTTTTATCAATGCAGATTGTTGGAGACACGACGTTGATAGCGATTCGCTCACTATTTTTGTGTTTTGCCGTTATTTTTGTACCCAAAAGTGCTATTTCTGCATATGCATTTGGAAGTCTATTCGCAGCCTTTGTAGTTTCAGGGATTTACTATGGATATTTCCATTATTACTTTACCGTTGTAGGTAGAAGGGATTTGCCATTTAGAAGTGTCAAGGATTTTCTTCCCGACATGATACAGGTTTATTTATTTTATTTTCTATGTAACCATTATAATTCCTACATGAAAATATTTTAAATATTAATGTAATGTAATAATGTAATCATTGGAATGGTCACAGGGGATGGGAGGTGCTGACGAATTAAGGAATCTTGTATGGAGTTTTTATAAGCAAGGGATCTTAAAGCAAATCCTTACCGAAGGAGAGAGATATATGATGACGTTTTTTGATATTTTAACATTCGACGAACAAGGAGTTTACGATCTTGTGTCTAACCTTGGATCTTTAGCAGCTCGATTCATATTTTTACCGATTGAAGAAAGTGCATATTTTTATTTTGCGAAAACGCTGGAGCGGCGAGTATGTTTTACCAAGAGGGACAAAGTAAGTCAATTTGAAAATTGTGTTGTGTATATGTTTCAAAATGATAATTTCTAATATGTATATTTATGATTTTAGAATCTAGCAACACAAACAGCTGAAGTTTTGGGAAGTTTGGTTCGTTTAATGCTGATGATTGGCTTTGTGATGATCGTTTATGGAATCCATTACAGCAATACAGTTTTGTACTTGTACGGAGGAGAAAACTTAAGCGAAAAGGGGTCCGGGACAAAATTACTTCAAGCCAATTGTGCTTATATTTTCATAATGGCTCTAAACGGAGTAACGGAAGCATTTACATTCGCTGCAATGACCCAAGATCAAATGGATAATTTCAATAGAAAACTCGTCGGATTCTCGGCGATTTTTCTTTTCGCTTCTTATGCATTCACTAAGATTTTCGGCAGCGTTGGATTTTTTATAGCTAATTCGTTGAACATGAGTTTACGCGTTGGTCATAGGTAAGCAATTTTAAGAACATTAATCGGTTTTTATAAAACGTAACAAATTGAAGAATTATTAATAACGATACAAAATACAAATAATACTACTTAGGTAAGTACGCTAATTTATTAATCATGATATGACTATGTTAATTTTTTAGTATCTACATGACAAAACTGTATTTTGAGTCGAGCAGCGTGGATCCGTTTGAATCATGGAGACCAAAGAAACTAATCGCTCTTACGTTCGCTGGAGCTATCATTCTAATCAACATCTCATTTGTATGAAAATATAAAAAATAACAATACGAGTATACCCAAGACTCTTTTTAAATTATAATTTATTCAAGGTGCGTAACTAATTGCGGTATTTATTAAATAATAGATTTTCATTGGAACTATTCGATTTTTCCAACTTGCCGTTGGAATCGCAATATTTGCTATCAACTGTGGTGCGATTGTGCTATACGATAAAGAACTTATCCACTTTTTCGTGAAAATGTACAAAGCGAAGAAGTCTTAAAAAGATTCAATATAAAACAGATTCTATAATATATAATGTTAAATTATTGTGACAGCTCTGTCCCTAACTATTATGATAATATATTAAGTGACTAAATGAATGTAACAACATAATCACAAAAAAAATTAATTGCTGTCATTCCTTCCAAACAAACTGTTGATAATCGTAACAAGCGCTAATAAACTATCTTTCGCTTTAAAACATTTTAGACACTTGCATATTATTATCGTTTGTGAATTTAGAAAATGTCAATACAAACATTGATTGTAAAATAGCGTTCACTCGTAGTATGATAAAGATATATTTTATTATAGGATAGATGAAAATAGAGATTATAAATTATAAAACTAATATCTAAAGGAACTATTCAAGACATATCAAATATCAATATCACGCACGCAAGATTTCACATTAGTAGTATCCACAACAGCTAGTGAAGTAACTTCCTTGAGTTTCAGCAGAAGAAATTTTAATTCGGTCCTTTTCAGTACTTTGTGTTTCTACGAATTGTTGTATAGTCTCGATAGTTTCTTTGGCCATTGTTATAAAGACTTCTCCGACATTAGTAGTGTCTTTAGCAGATGTTTCTAAAAATGTTATTCCACCAACAGAATCTGCAAAATCCTTAGCCATTTTGTAAGGAACTTGTCTTTGTGACACCAGATCCGTTTTACTTCCTACAAGGACTTTAGTCACGTTCTCATTATCACAGTTTAGTTGAATTTCTTTTAACCAGTTCCTAACACTATTGTAAGAGCTGAGATCAGTTGTGTCGTAGACGACGATGACTCCGTGGGCACCTCTGTAGAAACTGGACGTGATCGTTCGAAATCTCTCTTGCCCCGCAGTATCCCAAATCTGCAATTTGATTATCTTCCCATTTAATTCTATTGTACGAATCTTAAAATCAACGCCAATAGTAGGAATGTGTGACTCCGTAAATGCATTTTCAGCAAACCGAAGCAAAAGACAAGATTTTCCAACGTTTTGGTCCCCAACTAGAAGAATTTTCAAGATGTAGTCAAAGTCCATGTCCGGTCGGATCATCTTTACTGGAAGCTCGTTCGTTTTAATAGGAGATTGAAAAGTCTATGAAAAATCATAAATTTATTTAGTAAATCCAAGGCAGTTCATTACAACACAATTATTTATAATAACGTAATTCTTTTGGTTTTCTGTTTCATATGAAATAATATTTTCCATTTCTTGATACTAAAACCATCCATTCTTCCAGTAATTTAACAATTTATCACATTCTATCCGTAATTATCTCATTGAAGTTAAAGACTTAATTTTCTATTCTTTCTATACTCATGCACTACTATATACTAGGAAGTAGGAAGTCTAGTTTGTATATGGTAAGAATAAGTACACTACACCACCCATCCAGAAATGTACCATGTGGATTACCAGGTGAATTGCATTTACCTCAGTTTCACTATTGAAGATCACTGAAACACATAATTATAATGCAGAGAAAAAAATATAACTCACGTTGATGACTTGACAAGGCAGCATTTTGAGTTTCTTCGGTTTAGAATACTTTAGTTTCACCTTTTCCCTAAGATTTGTGGATCTAGTTTTGTAACCAATTCTTAAGTTTCAACTGCGTCGTTTTCTTATCGTCGCAGTTGGATTACTCACTACTGTCACTGTCGTAATATTATTATGACTACGATTCTCAATTTGCTAATATTGCTCTTCGTTCCGTCGTTCCGATCCTCTGACTTAAATCTAAAGTTATTAAAATAATCTAATACTTAGGAATATGAATTTCATCGATACAGTTCTTTCTTTTAACAACAATGATTCTGCACATGTTACTTTGCTTGGAGTTGTTATCTTTTATAGAAAAGCGTTTACTGTCCACGTATGTAAGGTGTAGCCAGATTTGAAGAAGATTAGAATAGAACAGGGCATTCGTTGTTAGGTAGATTACTCATCTGCGCCAACCTGTATTTAAAAACCATATTCTAATTATTATTCAGATTACATGACATGCAATTTTCAGATGCAAATAAAGTTGAGTGATAAGATAAAACTATTATTAAAATTATTATGGTTAGTAAGGTCAGGTTATGGATATTCTCGCACTACTCATCTGCTGCTTCCTAACACACGTTTATTGTTTATATATGAAATCATATCTACAAATGTATTATGCATATATGAAGATCACGTTACTGAAGTGTCGATATTTAATTTCTGTAAACTAAGTACATTCATATAAGAGATGAGAAATTGCTATATGACGTAATATGTATATGAATGAATTCATGAATTACTTATTCGCATTCAGCTTGGATTTAACTTTGAGACGATCCTCTTTTAATGTTTATTTACGGTACAAATACTTAATTACAACTGCAATCGCCAGCCCGTTTTTGAATTTCCAGAGTAAGTCTCAGGGAATTAAGAACATTTTGGGAAAATTCCACCCTATCCGCACTCCCCAACTCCCCACCCCACTATAACATAGTGAGTTAGAATAGGATTTTAGCAACAGCAATGCAAAGAAGTTAGAATTTCTTGTTTTATGTGAAATGTATTGACTATTGTAGTACTACTGTAGGAAGGTACTACAGATTTAACAGATTATATTTATGATCTGCTTAATTACATGCAAACAGAAGGATATAAATTAATAATGATAGTATTACATGCACAAGTTCTGAGGTTCATGTTAGAAAACTGATTTAACTATTAGCCACAAAATAACCTTCGTTTGTTATTGTTAGGCTAAGCTTTATGTTTCTACAAAAAATGCGACCTTCGGAGCACACTGCGCGTTACTGTTATTTTCAAGTTCAATGATTCGAGGAGTGTGTCAGAAGAGTTTTTGCTTGTGATTATGTAAAGCTCATCTATTTATTAAAAATCCTAATCATCGACAAGTTGTAAAAATGAGAATAATATGTCATTACCTATAACTGTTTTTGTGGACAAATTATTTATATCCATAATTATTAATACAGTAACAATTTATTACCTCTGTTCTGTGCAAATATATACATTGACATCATCTTCTACGACGCAGAGCTGTAGTGCAATGATACAAACACAACAACGCAACGCATACATATACAAACAAACGCAACCCAAATCCCAACTAATCTCAAGTAAGATATAAATACAGAATCTTTATATGCACAAGCAAATCTAACACTAACACAATGGTACCTAGTAGTATAGTATACGTTATACATACCTTTTATTATTGTGTGGTAGTACATGCAGATGCAATGTAAATCTAAGCCTAAGCACATAGAAATTGTAATTGTTAAACTTACTTGTACACAGAGGATAATTTTATTTGTAATGCCCTTGCTCTTGCCCCTGTCACTATCTTCGCCTATATTTAACTACCTATGTATTTATTTAACCAGAATTAACTGAAATGTGATGCTTGAACACTATATTATATGAACATTGATAGATTAAGATGTTCCGCTTCTTGTCCTGAATAAGTGCTGGGTTAATGGGCATTATACGCAGTATTTTTAAAAACTATTTTCACAGATTGAGTCAACTCAGCCCATGATTAGTAAACAAGTTAACACGTAGATCGCTACCTTATTTACTTATCCTTGTACTTGTATGCATGTGTATGTGCATAATATGCAGTTGGCCATGGTGAATTATTAGTTCTTAGGGGCCAAGAAACACTAACAAAATGAGACCTATATAGGTACTAGGACTAGGTACATATATAATATTATACTTTACGTATAGTTATTATAAATGTAATGAGAATAAGAAAAGGAAACCAATTCACAATTGTAAGTTGAGGGACAAAAGAGGAACAATGTATTACAGCTAAACGAACGAACTATTCTGTATATATAGAGCTTTGGATTGTTCTGTGTACCGCATTACTCAATTTACATGTCCTACCTTCTTATTAATAAATTATAACTCTCATAAATGATTGAAAGTCTTTATTTAAAAGGGATGTTTTGTGTCCTAAAGACAATCCTACATGGAACTGAACTTGAAGAAATTATTATTTAAAGAAAACTGAAGTAGAAAAATTACCGTGAAATATAACCCATAGATAAACCAAGTTGTACGGTATGCTCGCACATACACATAACAAAAGTATCAATGTTCACGTCAACACAAAACGGAACACTAGCTAATAATAATCTAATGTAAACGAGACCTCAAGAGAAGTTAGTGAGATAAGGCTGCTGGCTGCTATACTAAATAATATGCTCATGCTTACATTACACAACACAGCCCCAACGTCATGTCACCTTACTCGCTTTACATATATGTACATATAAAATTTTCAAATGTATGTAAATAAGTAATGAATGTATATGTTATGTAGGTACGTTTTACTTCCAGGATCAAACACATGAACTTAATTGCCAGAATAATATAATATAATAGACAAATCAATAACCCCAAATGACAAGTCCGTCAAGAGGGTATCAGAAAATGATAAAACAAAAGCTTGTCTGTATTTTAATTTTAGTTTACTTACTTGGGCTTTGATGTTTACTTGATTTGTATGTGCACAGTTGGCGATTGAGCTGCAAATAGCCGTGTTTGCATTTTGATTGTTTTCAAATTGGAGATTTATTAGGGGCGAGTAGTGCAATACCATTAGCGGAAAGAAAANAGAAAAGAACTAGAGCCAAATGGAAATCTGTGTAGGTATATCTACAGTGTTATATTATGCAAATGAAGATACACCTAACGTATTTCTTATAGTAGATTATTTTCGTGTTTAAGGAGCAGATGCCTTCATGCACTACATTTGTGTAGCAAATAGCAGTGAGTTTTGAAAGACATACGTTTTCGTTTCTGGCTTTTTAGCGAGATAAAATATTAGTCATGCAATTATTACTCATGATTTGTATAACGTGTGCAGATATAACATTATTATTGTATCTGTGTATATCCTACGTGGACTTTTCGTTTTACTGCATGTAAATAGGTACCTCATCTCGTCCAATCGTCCTTTATGTATTCTCTCGTCTTCATTCTATTCTGTTACAGTCTTGCAATGCAACTCAACACACCAATTCATATTGGCAAAGGCAAAAAGTAGTTTACATTGCATTCCACTTTGGATATGTACTTTGTACATAGACGCATATTCGTTAATGCACTATGCACAGTTTTATTTATTTAGTTATTTTATTACTGTATGTACATGTACGATACTTTTATTATATTACATTGTACATAAACAAACACACCTCTTCTACAGCTAAGTATAAGTCTATTTACAATGTATACATTAGGGGCCAACTGCCAATACTGTCAGGTAGTGTTGGTCTTCACAGTCAATGCTGTGGGCTGTCTTCGATGAAAATGAAAGGTCATAAAGTCATAATAATTGTTCATATGTATGTGCATGGAATCGACAGTTTTATTTTCACACGTCCCATCTACGCAATTTAAAATTATTAGATTGTCATGTCATGTCGCTATATAACTGGGTTGAAGATGAAGATAATAAATCCTCCATTTATGCATTTATTTTTCAAAACAGTTTTAAACTCTCATTGTAAATGGAAATATTCAGGACTTAAAAGCGGAATTATTTCCTTCGCTGGAGACAAAAAGTCATTTAAATAGCTACTAATCTAGTTATTACTACCCTTAACACACTTAACAGACTACATAACATAAACAGCCTATTAAAACCAAGAATAGAGACTGGAGACAGCAGGCTTAATTTAAAAGCTAAATCGTGCAAACCCATATTATTATGCAAGCGTATAAGCAGAAAATGAATTACTAGGTAGGTTGTTTGTTATACGCCTGCCTGGTTATACGCTTACCTATGAATGACCTATACCTATACGCTTATCAATTATTAATTATGCATATTATTTTGTAACATGAATAAGTTAACCTTATTTAATGTTATGTAAACTAAACTGCTTATTATGCGGTCAATGATGATGTGTGGATTTTGGATATTAATTATTATCTATTTATGTACAAGCTTGTTTCGTATATTTTCAGGTAACCCCATGAATAATGAGAAATAGTTTCTCGGCACTCTCGGTACTGAAATGCTTGAATACCGCGTGGCTTGGCAAAGTTACCGGGAACGCCTTAAATGTTTAACACCAAATTAAGTTAATTATTATTTTGATTACATTTCAATTTTATTTACCTACATTTAGAGACAGCTACAACAGCGTCACAGTTCAAACTCCAAATTGCGGACATTGGTCAATCAATTTCCAAAGTTCCTAATTTGGGACAAAGTGACAAACTTCATTTGTCCGGAAAGTCACGAAACGCTTCACTTGGGGAAACGAAAGCAGAAGGGTCGAACGTCGAACATCGAAGTAAGTATGAAGTAAATTGTAACTTGCAAGTTGCTTTTGCTTTTCTGATGTCCTATAATGTAATTGATTTGGTAGATTAGTCAATTAGGTGGTCTAATCATTTCCATTCCCATTCACAATTTAATTGGGTTTTTCGTAGGGTGCAGTGGGGTGAGCAGCTGGCACTGACATAACATAATAATATGACATACCAAATTATTAAAAACAAAATATCATTTAGTCCTATGTCATATATATTAAATAATTGACATGTTGCATTTCTATTTGTAGGAGAGCAGTAGTCTTGGGTGGCAGTTGGCACTGGACGTTACACACGTCGAACTTTCGAACAATTTGCAGGTTGCAGAAAAGGAAAATATTAATGAGATAACATGCCGAAAATGCCGATGCCTCAAGCTAGCAAGCCCAGACTCAGTCTATATAATTCAGCAAAGCTAAGAGAAAATTGCTGCGCGAATTGCAAAAAACCATTTAAAGGAAAGGATGAAGATTTAAAAATGACATATTTAATGTTGCCGAATTCAGAAACGGGCCGTCAAGTTTCAGTTATGGAATCTATCTCGAACATTTTTGATGGATATTTGAAGTTAAAGAAGATCTCCTTGAATAAAGCAATGAATATGTACCTATGCATTGCTTGTGCTTCTACAATTTCATCATTGTACAAGATTTACAAAAAATTTATGGAGGCTACATCCCCGAAATCAATTCTGAGAGATATCGTTGAAGACTCTCCATTTTGGGAAGAATCTCAAGTCCCAATTAAACCCGAAGTTGTAGCAAGATCAGACTCGGAAAGTGATGGAAATGAGATGATCGTACCCGATGCTGAATTTCAAGCGGATGACGATGATTGGCAAGGCGATGATGGTGATGACGTTTCTGACGATGAAGATCGTGACGAAGAATATACTCTCGATTTGAAAGTCAAATTAGAACGGAAGCTCCCAGTGAACACTAGCATTCCATATAAAAACCCAAATTCAACTCTAAAAAGTATAAAAAAATCCCCAGGTTCAACGCCAAAAAAGTCATCTTCTCGACCATCAACTACAAAGCCTGCGAATGTTCTTTTGGACAAAAGTTGGACATATCGGCAAATGTTGGAAATGAAAAAAAGTGGTACGGCCCCGAAGTGTACTTATGTTCCAGATGGGTCTTTAGGTACGGACTTATTGTTGCATTACTGCATTACTTATATTCTAATTAATGTTAATGTTTTTATTTAATCAATTATGACAAAATTTAAATAGCTCCAGGAGAAGATCCTCAGGCAATAAAAGATTTGAAGCGGGGAAGCCGAGTATGCCCTTTCTGTCAGTGGAATTTCCGAAGTATGACTGAGCTACACGAGCATTTACTAACTGTCGCCAAAATTGAAACTTATTCCTGTCCATATCCAACTTGCGAAGCAAACTTTGCCTGGGACTGCTTTTATGCTAAACATTTGGCTAGTGTCCACAGTGAACTGTTTTGCAATCGCGGTTGCGAAAAATGTCCGTCGACTTTCAACACACAGTATGAGCTACTTGATCACGAATCAAAACACGAAGAACAAGATCTATGGGTTTCAGATATGGATAATCCACCAAAAGTTTTGAAAAAACAGCAAAGGGTCAAATATAGTAAGTCTCACATTTTAGTTTGTTAGAATTTGTACTCATTTTATTTATTATTTCATTCAGTCATTTTTCTTTACTGTCACAAGTGTCTCAAACTAGATATAAATAAAAATAAAATAAAATATATTGATAAAAAGATATAAATAACAATATTATAGCTGCTAAAATTATTAATTTTTATGATAAATTGATGAAGATTAAACATTTTCTCAATTCAGTACATTATTTCAAAAAAAGTAAGATGACTAATGTTATCTATTATTTTCAGATGGAACATACTACCACCCATGTATCCATTTAAACTGTGGCAAACTTTTCGTTGACAAACAATACTTGAAGCGTCACATCGAAAATTGTCACGATGCTCCTCCGTTGTACAGGTGTGACAGATGTCCATGGGTGTTTCCTAAACAAGATTTATTAGCAGAACATAGTGTATGCCACACTGGACAGTTAGCTTTCTCCTGTGACCAATGCGGCGAGAAATTCAACAATAGGAAGAGTATGGAGAACCACATTTATCATTTTCACAGAAAACGTCAGGCCAATTACGAGGAAGAGGAAGGTACCAGGAAGAGGAAAAAGAAAAGCAGAGCCTCACACGTCCCTACAATCAGTCCACGAAAACATAAGTGTGACGAATGTGACAAGGCATTTGCCAAGCGTTCCAACTTAATTCAGCACGTACGAATGGATCATCGAGGCCTTGAACCTTTAGAATGTAAAATATGCAGCCAGAGATTTGCCAGTGATGAAGCTCGACAGTTACACGAAGACACTTTTGTGCACAAGGAATATGCCTGTCCAGATTGTTCTAAGATATTCTATAAACAAGCACGACTTGATGCCCATTCGGACTCACACATTCCTGTACTCAGAGACAAGGTAAAAGTTGCTACCCACATTTGTGATGTGTGTGGTAAGATGTTCAAGTTACAAAGTACGTTAACTCGACATTTAGTAAAACATGCCTCTACCACTGTTGCTGTTTTTATTGAATAGAAAGATAATATTTATCATTATAATGAAAGCCTACCTTTCAAATGTCAAAATCAAATTAGGTAGTATGAAATGTAGACTTCTGTTTACGACATTAACCGAAAGTTTACCTAAAACAGCCTTGCAATTTGCAATTGCATAGGTATAGGTTTTTCAGTGGAGGATGAAACAGGTGGTGAGGTGGTGTAGGCTTATTATTACTATTATTAATTCTAAAATTGTTCATTATAATACTATGCACTTTTTCTAAGTTGTACAAATACTAGGGCTAGGGACTTGGGTAAAAATGCTTTCCGAAAACTTTTCCTGGATATTCTTAAGGTAGCAATAGCAAAGGAGCTTAAAGTACCTAATAAAATAACAATGGAGAGTAGTGTTAATATTAAGCGTGTTATTTATGATTGAGTCTCTTGTATTAATTAATGCTGGGGAACATGTTTTGGAATTGTTGATATCTTAAATAGAGTACCTATAGTGAAAGTGAGTAGATAAGATAGAGGGACGTATCCCCTTTAATTTTCATTCTTAAATCTTACCTATATTTATTATTATTGTATTATAATTATATATGTATATGATATAATAGGAGTATACTTCGTAGTACAGTATAATACTACATAATAACAATATAAAATATTATATGTATGTATATACATTTTCATAAACCAATCGTTTACTTTGGGCTTCAAAATCATGTTTTAAGTTAACATGTAATCTATAAATGTATATTTCATGTTTATTTATTTACATGATTTTATGAAAATACGATGAATTAAATATTGAATATTTGAAACTAAACAAAAATGTGCATTCCTATCTTTTGTAAATTGCAAATGCATGAGATTTACGGCCGAACCAGTTCAGAATTCAAAAATAGTCTTAAAAAGGCAATATTACTGAAAACAGTAGGGAATCTAGCTTGACCACAAGGTAGAACAGTCCAGGATACAATACCCGTCATGTAAATTTCTCCGTCTATATCTGAACATAAAATCGGTCCACCTGAATCTCCCTGTTGAAATAGAATTACATAGAATTATTCCTACGAGAGAATTATCTCTATTTGATTGCTCCTGAAAGGGGAATGATAATTAAATAATAAATAATACATTTATGCATGCTATCTGATACAATATAATACACTCATGCATAACACTGACGTCTTAAGATATTTTGATAATAATGTAACTGTGTGTCACGTTCATGTTCATTTTCACTTTTATCATTCCAAAAACTGGAAAGATTCGCTGGAAAAAGATTGTTTGAAGGAAACGAACAATTAAAATATCATTCTTATAATAATGTCTATGTACACATTACTTTGTGGATAGTTCCATTGAAAGATAACCCTATGTATGTGTATTGTTTTTCAGTAAGTTATCTTAGGAGTCATGCCATTGCCTTTCATGTCAGAGTCACTCTAGGACAGCGTTCGAGTTCGAACAACATTTAACTCTAAAATAGTTTTATAATTTCATTTGTTTAAGAGAAAATGGATTCTTACAGTGCAAGATCCTTGTTGATCACTTCCACCACCAGCACAAATCATGGATTGGTCGATGTAATTAATTCCTGAATATAGTTGACGACAAGTTTCCCTACTGATAATGTTTAGAGACACTTTTTGTAGTGCATCTGGAACAACTCCAGCTTGCCCTGAGTTAGAAAATTCAGTTATTGAGTTTGAATTGAAAGCACCTAATAATGGGTTACAATTCAGTTAATTAAGTTATATGTAGAATCACCTGTACTACCCCAACCAATGGTGACACAACTTGAAGAATCAGTTGGTTCATGATTCTAAACACCAAGAGACATTAATGTATTTATGTTCTATTTCATCTCAACATCATCAAAATAAAATCAAACTATATAGACTTACCTCGGGTGCTAATCGTAGGGATTGCACTCTGTTATTGAATGTCAACGGAGAAGCCAAGGTTATTACAGCTACATCGTGAGAACTTGTCCTCCTGCAAATATGAAAATGAAAAGCAGTTGAAAATTTTTAAATTCCAGAAAAATCAAAGGAATTGCATGATAATTCGATAAATACATACCCATCGTACAGTGGATGATAAATGGATCGTTTTGCCTGTATTCTTTGTTGAAAATTTTCATTGCTATCTTTTATGTTATGTGCTCCAGCAATTATTTCCATCCTCGTTAAATTTTCGCCAAACACACAATGGGCCTTTTGAATCCAATTTTAATTACAATTTATAAAATGTGTTCATTTTCTAATGTGAAAAGGTATGGAAAAATCATCGCTTTAATTTTTTAGGGTTACCGCTGTGACGATATGATACTCATCAAAGATAATGCCACCACATTTATGATAAACGGGTCCACTGGAAGGAGTGATCTGCATTGAAACTTGAAATGGAAACTCTGTAAATGCAAGAAAATATATTTTAGATGAAATTAACTGTTTTATCTATAAGTATTAAAAAATCTTCAGTTTTCATGAAACCTCCAGGTTCTGCATCATTTCCACCGACTACTTTGATTTCTGAGACAGGATCGTAGTTTCCAATCGAGATGTTATTCAATGAGGGGCCAAAAATAACATCTTCGGATGGAAAGAAATTATGTGGATATGCTGCAATCAACATATAATCCATGTGAATATATATGAAACAGGGAATTTCCAGAGTTTAAATAATTGGGATATTGCAGATTAGTAAGTATATTTAATTCCTAAGTGTATTTTAGAAGCCGAGATCTTCACCTGGTACAATTGATATGAAGTAGGAGAGAAATAATAAAGGGATCAACATTTTATTATGCAAAAACCAAATGTAGGTATTGACTCCGTAATAGTAGTCTAATATGCTTAAACTGTTGCTGTATACTGAACTTCTTACCCAACTGATATTCTATCTAAAGAACAATCTTTTTTAAAATGCATTTTATAGGTCCCATGTTAATCATTTTAAATGAAAGCAAACTGTGTTGATACGTAATTTGCATTTGTTTGATTTAAAATAATCACACATAGTATAGTAAATATTTTACTTTCATTCAGCAACAATAATTAAGTTTTAAGTGTAAATAAATAAATGTCTCATTAGAACTCGTGTTCATGATGCATAGATAGTCTAGAGAATTTTAAGCTACCTATATACATATTTTATTAATTTAGGTATATACTTGGCCTTTTCATTTCAAGTGATAAGAAATAATACATATACCTACCTAGGTACGTACCTATATCATATCATACATTTACGACACGACTACAGTATTTATTTACCGGGGAGTCATGCGACACCGTTTAGTGACTGTGTGAGTGTGAGTGTGAGAGAGAAATATGATGAACTTATCTGTCATTGCTTGTCATGCAATATTTTGCTATTGATATTGTGGTATGAAAATGATTGAGAAATTTACACTGGGTTTCTTACATAATATAGCACAGCGACATAGACATTGCTGCTATTATTTCAAACTTAATAAATAACACAGTTATAAAGCTTTTAGTTATTCATGTCTACTGCTGCATTACTCTATACTCTACTACTGTCTTGATATCCCCGTCAAAAATGGCAGTTAATTCATATTTATTATCAGTGTTATTATGCATGGAATATCAAAGTCAAACTGCTAAAAAATGCAATAGTATAAGGTATACACGACATGAGATTGCTAATTATGCGGGACTCTACTTCTATTAAGGAATTATTGGTAATAGCCATTTTGTAGCACTTTACAAAATGGCGATTTATGGCTATTATAGCATCTATTATAGTAGGTAGTGAAAGCGGTGAAAGTCTGATTTGCTTGAAAAGGGGTGAAAAAATTTTGGTGCGCTATTTAACATAAAAATATGAAATGGAAATTTACATGGTGAAAGATATAATACTACAAGTTGCTTTGGACGGACACTGTAGTTAACAGTATTTACCTGCTTACACTACACCTTCCAACCTGTAGTAAAGTATAGTTATATTTATGTAAACATAATCAAATGTAAATTGCGCTGTGATTATCAATCATACAATTTTGCAGTGCTATAAAAACGTCAGCTCTCAGGTCAGCTCTTGTCGTCCTGCTCTATTTGTGAACATTTATAATCTCCATTGATCTCCATTATTTATTACGATAAAGCATAAGATAAAAAGGCTCGCAGAGGATGAATACAGATTGTGTATATACATTACATCACATAATTGAAACATAAATATTAGCAAAGCCACAATGTACCTACTGTATTTACTTAACTCTTTTATTTTCAATGTAACAGCAAAGAGCTAACGAAAGCTCTCTCTCTCCCCATTTTTTAAACCGAAATACATATAATACGTACATTGAGTGTACAGGTCACAGGTATATGCGGAGTTTTATCACGAGAAAGCTTATTATTACTAATCTTCCATTTATATTTACTGGGACGGTTTGTATACATTGATTAAT
>JABASI010002075.1:0-21240 GCA_019776505.1 Tomocerus nigrus
GGTGACCTGTGATATGGCATGACACTCGTGATATAACATTAAATTCCGACGAAATCTCAATTTTCAACAACGTCATGTAATGTCGGATCGTCTCGGGTCACTACATTTTTTCATGATTTCACCCTCTTCACGTATTTTCATCAATAATTCCTTATTGAGAAGCAGGAGGACGATTCCACATTTGTAAGTGTTTATGCATTAATCTATTTTATAATCTCCTGCTACTACAGATCCAACTGCGTTGACGCATTTTGCATAAAATTGAACCGTACCTTCAATGCATGGCATATTAAAAGGGACAAAATTCATTACACAATTACATGATGCATTGAATATAGCGAAGAAAAAACACTCGGAAAGTGATTTACAAGCTAATTAGGATTAGAGGGGCAATACAACTAAATGTCATGTCGTTTGTGTGACATTTTATATCGAATAGTTAGTACAAATGATATAATGCATGTGATATCAATTAATATAGTATCTAATAGTCATCAAAGTTATCAGCGAGTTTCGCTCACTAACAATAAGTGTGCATGGTAAAACTGCGTCACAACTACCTACATTCAACTCAATTACTTATCAAACTCATTATCAATGATGGAATGAATAGCTAATTTAGAAAAATGTTCTCTTAAGTACTTAATAGTTAAATAGAGAAATCTGGCCAAAGTAAAGTTAGTACAACTCAATTACTTATCAAACTCATTATCAATGATGGAATGAATAGCTAATTTAGAAAAATGTTCTCTTAAGTACTTAATAGTTAAATAGAGAAATCTGGTCAAAGTAAAGTTAGTGTAAAATTGTATGTTCTTCTGTAGCATTTAACTATAATGTTATCTTCATTGATACGTGAACGTATGTACTAATATCGTTGATCGTATGAACACACGAGTGAAACGTTGATGTAATATTAAATGTTTCATTTGATAATTGCAGAAGACATTCATACAGCAAACTAATCTAATTGTGGCATTAACACGAAAATTATCATTTCAATATTTTAAGGTTATAATACCTACCTACCATGTATTTATTTGGAACAGTAAGCGCTTTCATGCATGTGTGTGAATATTTCATGCAAATGCTGAGATATCTCAAGATACAATATGCACATCATAACCATGCATAACGTAATACAGTAAATATTATATCTAGTACTGTACATATATAATACCTAGGTACCTATACAAGTTTATAATTGTATGGAAAGCTTAACTGAACCCATTAGAATCTAATTTAAGCATATTATGGAGTATTGAAAAGAAAGCGATAAAATCTGTGAATTACTTTGCCCTTCAACTAGCATTCTTACACAATCAGTTGGACTCTAATAAAACCCAAAAGAATTATTTCTCCGTCTAAAGAACTTGATTGCTTGCTACGGCAGAATTTTTTTTAGTGTTCTTGCACTAGAAACCAATTCAAACTAGGTAAGGAGTTAAATAAATTCTCGAATAAAATTAAAGAACGGGTCGTTAAATTACTTAAATTGGATGCACTATGTGTTTTTGGGATAGACATAACCTACTTAGTACTTAGTATTCTTCATTTGAATGATATCGTTTCTTCTTGACAGTCATGACTTTGATCTTGAATAGCGTTGAATGTTGACTGACTTTGAGTGTCGGCTAATTTCTACGCAATAAATATTGAAAAGAAAGCGATAAAATCTGTGAATTACTTTGCCCTTCAACTAGCATTCTTACACAATCAGTTGGACTCTAATAAAACCCAAAAGAATTATTTCCCGTCTAAAGAACTTGATTGCTACGGCAGAATTTTTTTAGTGTTCTTCTACTAGAAACCAATTCAAACTAGGTAAGGAGTTAAATAAATTCTCCAATAAAATTAAAGAACGGGTTGTTAAATTACTTAAATTGGATGCACTATGTATTTTTGGGATAGACATACCTACTTAGTACTTAGTATTCTTCATTTGAATGATATCGTTTCTTGACAGTCATGACTTTGATCTTGAATAGCGTTGAATGTTGACTGACTTTGAGTGTCGGCTAATTTCTACGCAATAAGTGATTTAGAATATTATAAGTTGGCGTCTAGTGTCTGGAGAGTTCCAAGAACACTCTTCTTGCCACGATAAGATAAGAAAAAGGTGAAAGCTCATCTTCCTTTTGTCGTTCTAATTATTTTATAACGACATACACGACAGAAAATGAAAGATCTATTATCTCTAATCCATTCTACTGTCAATCTCACTGAAAATTTGCATGTATAGACTCATACAATCTATTTCGCACATGTAATAAAAAATAACTTAAAATTGTGAAATCCCAACTTATATAAGTGTGTACTTTTCCTCATTAAAATTAACTACACGACTAAAAATTAGCATTAACCTACATGCTGACATTTAAAGTAATTCCGTAGTAATAATTAATGCAGATCGAGTGATACATTGAAGATCAATTATTAAAAATAATTTGATAAATGACCAATTAATATTCGATTGAAATGGGGACTGGTGACGTTCTTTGTTTCGCAAGACGATAGGAAAGTTTCCTCCAGATTAATTATTGATAAAAGAAAGTGGTTAACCTGTGGATTCAGGTTTTATCGAGTTCAATCCTCTTGTGCACTAAAACATAGGATCATGCACAGCTCAGATATGTATCACAGGCATTTATCACAGAAACACATGGTTTATTTCATAGGAGAATTAGCGACAACACACAAAGAACTATAATTTATTTGCTTGTAAGCTGTCAAGTTATGTTGTGATTATTTTATCTGTTTGGGTTTCGGACGTATTTAATTCTAACACAAAAATCTAAATCCATGCTTACAGCAGATTAATTTCTGCAGTAGGTACAGACTAGAGCAACAAACTTGTCTTTATGGTATGATTAATTTAATTATACTTTTGCACTTAGCCCCATTTTTACATAAAACGAAATAAGTCATGATTTCTAATAAAGATATGTGTTCAAATGATGATAAGCCTTAGATTGAAAATCACATGTAAATATGCAATATGCAATTAACATCAAGTTCAATCCAGAATGATGAGGAAAAGTTTATACTTAGGTTAAGGGTCTACATTCTTTATTACAATGTTACAAATCATTTATTACGGTTATGACAAAATGCTGATTCAGCATCACTCAATCTCATGCTGCTGACACTGAAACTAATAATTCATTAACACCAGACAGAGAGGACATTAAATCTAAAACGGATATCATGCACACTTATGCACACTTGAATCATCTTTCCCAATCTTTCCATGTGCTTTGATCATTTATTTTTATCGTATGAACTTGCACTAAAGTCCATTCAATCTATTTTTGCACCAACTATAACAACCTAACACGAGAAGACATCATAATTATCTGTACTTTGTCCCATCTCCTTTTCTTAATTGCTCTATCTTTCGATTGAGTTGAATCATTTATGTGTCATGTGAAGTAGCATCCCAATTGGTTACCCAGTAATTTCTGTCCATGCACGAAGATGACATCTTATATTGAATTTAGTCATTTTAATTCTATATCTAATAAGTTGAGATAAGAAATTCACACTGTAGATAGGAAACTCCCACATAATGTGACATCTTATCAAAAATCTAAAATATCATTATGCAACTATATACAACGTCTTAAATTCGTCTTGGGTCTAAAATTAAGATTATACTACCCATGTAAATTGTACAGGATACTTTCTCAGGCCATTTCCACATTTTTCATCTGTAATAGCTTTTAATGGCACTAAAGATAAAATGAAGTAAGTGAAATACATAATAAATAATAAATACATATGTACCTTTTTTACAATATTATAAGAAGCATGAAAAATCAATAAAAATGAGCATACTGAAGGCGTATTTATTATCTGTATTAATTTGATAATAAATTAAAACAGAGATTCGAAAAAGTTTTAAACGAGAAATAAAGTATTCTTGAGTAAATGGTATTATATGTAGAATTATTAAAGTTTTAAAAAATTAAATATTTGTAACATCCGATCTTATAACAATCCCGGAGAGAGTACTGGCACATAATTATTATGTACCAGTAGATATTTCATTGCAAATCACCGCCTATACAATTATAACTCTGTATCTATTCTTCACATTTGTCGATATTATAGGCATTTACTCGTGTATAGATTTTTAAAATGATTTTGGGAAGTGTTTAAAAAAGTATCATGTTAAAAACATGGATTACAGTTGACAGTATGGTCAGCATGTAAAACATGTTACGTTGATCGCTGTACAAAAAGCTGTTTAAGAGCAGGTGATTAAAAATGAGTGGCAAGCCTTTGGTTACGACTAGCTAGGGACTTATGAATATGTATGCATAATATTCTTTCTTATGTAAATGAGCATTACGCAAGTAGGTATAGTATAAATTAGAGCAGAAACTTTGATGTATATATGACTGCATAATGTGTGTGGGCAGGAATAACGCAGAAGATGTCAGAAATATTATATGATTAGGTACAGAGTGTATATAGATATATAGTTTGACGTTAGCAGCCAATATTATATATCCATAGACTACTAATGTGTGTTGAGACTTGTGTGTCTGTATATATGAGGAGTGTGTGTGGGGATGTGGAAGTTTGCATGGGCATATTCTGCCGTGAAAGAGATAATAATATTAGATCTGGTCCGCATGATGCACATAGTTCTTGACTTGACTTGACTACCTCAAAAATTGTATATCTAGCCTGAGTTGATCTTGACTCTGGCTCAGTTTCAACCAAAAGTCCGTTCCAGAAAGAAAATCAAGAGCTGACGAAGAGACAGTCGACAAGAGTCGGAGAGAGAATCTCGAATTACATAACTCCTCTGTCTGTCTCTATCTATTTACCTGCCTTGTTTTGTTCTCTAGTACCTAATTATTATACGGACTACTTCAATTATTTATCTCACAAATACAAACAATATTTATCGGAGCGATTGATAATTCATCGTTTCACTTCAAATTCTCAATTATTACAACTCTTCTGTGTTGTAGAATCAATTGAACTATATTTCGTCTCAATACTTTCCATTCCATTATTTCATTCATTATTACTTTCACATCTATATAATCCTACACACTCTAACACTATCAATTATTACATGCAAATTGAATTACATAACGTGTAGACTAAAAAAACAGATTACCTTCACGATTGGAGGAAGTACAACTGAACTTATTGCTTTAACGGAGCTATCAATCAACTCTATCAGTCCTTTCTGAACACTATATCCGTGTGCACATTTTATCCATTCTTACATTAACTTCCAATTTCGAATTCCTTTTGAGAATTCGCATCTTTCACAATGGTCATCAAGAACGTTGGGGTATGAATACTTTAATTTTCGTTTAAAACTTTTTCTAAGCTATTTATTTTCCTATATTGATTTTGCAGATGTAATATTCCAAAAGTAGTAATGTAATTCTATTGATTTAATTTTTCATAAACCATTTGTAAAAGTAGCACCTACCTCAAGTTGAGTATGTACAATATTAAAGTAGGCCGTTGTGTTGTAGTACTAATTCACTTTTCATTCCTAAATTGGTGTCTGTTTCATATATAAATAGCACGTTAAATGTACAGCTAATGAGTATCTAACAGTATCTTGTAGGGAAACCAGAGCTACACTTATTTATCCATTATACTGAATTAAGTTGTAGCTACCACTGACCAGACAGCCTATTTTTCTCTGCTACGCTAATAATAGTCTACTTATTTACCATTAAACGTAACACATTGAATTTTATGAGGAAAACTGTAAAGCAGTTGCATCTGAAAATAGAATTTTGAACACGTTCTGAAACTGGCGATAAGATTATTTATTTTAAAAGCGATAAATTACGAACTGAAGATTATTTAAGCCTGTTTTTGCTAGTAAGGGATCGCAGATTAGTAGGCGAAGCTTATTTGAATAATTTGAGAGTTGCATGTGTAGGTTTTATCTGTTGGAAAAAGTTTTCATGCATTTTAGAGGTAGAAAGTTTGAACCTTGATATACATTAGGTTATAGCTACTTAATTATGTCTAGTTTTTTCTAGTAATAACAAGCACATCTGTATAATTGTACACTTTTATGTGCAAATTATCTACGTCTGTAAAGAACGGAAATGCTAATAGTTCTATTAATGTATTTTTAAATCCAGCATCCTCTCTTAAATGTTTTGAGAACATCCCTACACAAGAGTCAGCATATGAGATTATAAAACATTAATAGATAGTTTTATAAATCACTGTACTCCCATTAGCAAAATGACAAGTCATCAAAAGTAATTAGATTTTTCTACTATCAAATAATCATTAGGTACCTACGCATATTTACATATTATTATTAGCACTTTTATTTCTGAGTTGCATCAGTTTAGCATATGTAAACATGTTAAGGATGTTTTTAATAGTTTCATATTTATATCAACATTATTATTTCAGTCGTAAAATGATTTTATCATAACAATGCTTTGTAAAGTATCGCCTACGACGTGGCTATCTTTTCTTTCTCAGAAAGCAATTCAATGCAGGTCAGCATTTTATGAGGACGCACACTCAAATTACAATGTCATAAAATTTCAGTTGTTATTTTATTAAGTTTATTGAGGACAAATGAGACACGTCGACAAAGACAAAAGAAGGAGAGTCATTTTGGAATAGGGCAGGGATAAAAAGCATCGAATCAAATTATAGCTGGCAACCCAACCCTTATTTCTTCACTCAGCTATTATTATTAGGAAATGTTATTCTTTTGTGCATACACAGAATACACAGAGAGTTTATATTTAAACCCAACCACGCTCTTTACTGGCTGCTTGACAGAACGCGTAATTAGAAAATGTAACTTGTCTATTCTCTAGCATCATTTTCAACTGCAATTTTTTAGGACAGAAACTTTCAAACTATAATAATAAATTGTCATTTTTACAAATCATAATAATAACATGTCATGAAAACTGATAGCTAGTTCTTTTTACACTCTTTAAAAAAAGATGCTGCATTTTTTAGAATGATCATCCAAGTTTACGTCCTACCTTAACAGAAAATTGTGTAACCATCTTAGAATGTGTTGAAAGCGTCTGGCTTAGCAGACTCGCTCGCGTATGCCAATTTTCGCCTTGTTTATTAGTTAGCACTTAGAAAAACAAGTTCATTGAAGGTAATGAGTATTAGTAGGAAACAATAACCATCCATTTTACATTTTCAATCACTTAAAATCTTTGCCTTTACGAATGCACATGTAACATATTAATATTTATCGCGTTATTTGCACATAACTTGAAACGAAAATGAACTTGATGATAATGAAAATGGGAAAATCATTAAATATGATAACTTGAAGTTTTAAAAGTTTCGTCTGGCTCTTCCTTTGCATGCTGCCTTCTCTCTCTCTCTCTCTGTTTCTGACAGACAGTTTATACAATTTTTTTTTGCATGACTGCACTTAACAATTAAATTGAAGTCTCAAGGTGATTATTACAAGTTTACAAGTGCAGAGATTAGAGTGACTTTGAATTGTACGTTGAATATTTATATTATGAATGAATTTCATTAGCTCTTCACCAATGCATACTCTCTGCAGTAGTAGCGACATGCAGGCATACATGAAAAGTACTTGGGAAAATGAGATTTAAACATTTTTGAACTTGTAGGGTTACCCAAGCTATCAATTCCCAGAAAAGAATGAACATTTTGACAAGAGCCTATTTTCACTAGTATCAATTTACTTTTGGTAATTAGCATTTATAATTTAAACAGATTTAATGTTTGGCTCGTTTAAAGTTATCCAGGCCTGTATCCACCTGTATAAGTAAAACTTATAAACTTGATATAGCGTTTAAACGATGAATTGGCACATCTAATGTAAAGTTGAACTCGTGACAAAGGAACCAGTCTGAATTGTGTTACAAAAAATTAACAAGACAGTTGTCTAAAACGTAGTTACATAACTTACGCGTTACTTTCGTGCAATAAACCGTCAAATCAGTCACGTACACTTTTACTGTAGACATATTGAATTCATTCACACAACTTTACTATATTCTATAAATAATAATCCTTAATATGAGTATAAGGCACGTAAAATATGGAACTACTTATACAATCTAGAGAACGAATTCAAATTATAAATTCATTTATGTTAATCAATCTTTTACATCACGCCGAAACATTTCACAGATTTCTGTTAAAACACATTTACATTTTTTAAAAACTCCCAACCAAATCGCATACACTGCTGCATTATCCTTACGGGAAATGTTAATTATAAAGGGAATTAATTTCTAATGGATGCTTTTGTTTTGAAGGGACACGATAGCGTGTGCATTTGATTAAAACATTCGATAAGTGATCCGAAACATTTTTCACAATTGCATGATTAGTGACGTAGAAATCTTTACAACACATAAAAACTTAATTTTTCTTTGCAAATGGAGACTGTTCTATTTTTAGAACATTTTCAATTAGAAACTGAATCGCAATTAAGTTCTTTAATGAATAATTAGAGCATTTATTACATTTAACTAAGGGATAATGTGTGCTACGTCTTATAACTTAATTAGTTACACTCTGACATTAATAGCGTGATGTGTAAGATAAAAATACAGAGAATCTTTGATGTACAATGTAGACAGGATATATGGAGTGCATTGTAACTTATGTAAATAAAACCACTTCATTCTAGAATTCTGTTGTATAGCTGGCATATTTCCAAACTAAATGAAATCAAAGAGAAATATAGATTAGGAGGGATGGTTCGGGTATCAAAGGAAAGAGCAGATGCTACAGTTGCGAAATGTCTTTGCAATGGTACGTATAAAATCACGAAATGCATAATTACATAGGAGAGACGTTAAAGATTTTTTGTTTCGTGCCAGCCTTCTCTTGTGCATGTGGTGAGGAATTTAGTCATGCCCTGAAAACGCCTACAGGAGAAACCAATGAAACTCTCTGGTTTTACCAACCCACAGAAATTTTACGACCGCACCGTCGACCGGATTGACATTCACGATTCATACATACGTCTCTATATTTACACTTAAGCAAAACAAAACTTAGCCATTCTCAGAATTTTAAATAGATTCGTTTATGACAGTATAGACAATGTTCCTTTTCAACGATATGTGACCCCAAATGCAAATTTCATGTACGATGACACTTTATATTTCATTTTATGCACTGTGTAAGTACTTCAAATTTTCAACGAGAGTTTTCTTAGAGTTAAAAGAGGATTCTCAAATGTGAATGGCTCAATAAATTTTAGCTGTTATTAATAGTCACTACATTGCATAAGGAAAGTCTTAAAATAAATGCTATACACTTAAGGAAAGTGCAACGCAATTTTATTTTTTTTTGCACTTTGCTTCTTTAAACCAAATGAAAATTGGCAATATCTTTCAGGATGTTACAGTTACGTAGTAGATGTGTCTAGTGACCCTAGACGGTAAAAGCAATTGACGTCAATACACTTTTAGCGGCTATAGATGCTCATCAATTCTATTAATGTTTTATTCTCTGTTAGCCAAAGATTATTGAGAAATTGGGAGCTTCAATTTTATATAACTCTATACTTTCCTTGTGTACTTATTGTATGTCTGATCCCTCGCTGATTCACGTTATTCGTTAACAAGCTTTGAATGAAAGCATTCGCTGAATTTAAAAAAAATTCAAATGTACGCAAGAGTTTTAATGAATTTAATTTGCGTATATGCATATTCGCAATATCTACATAGTAATCAAATGCTCTAAATTGTAGACTTCCTTATTGGTAAATAGCTCTATAGGATATTCAAAGAAACTCTTCTTTATCTATTTGCGTAGTCTTTTACGAGTTTTTTGGCATCCATCCCATTTTCCTTTGTGAATCGGAGAATTAAACTGTTTTTCTCATTGTCTGAAAATTACAAGTTTTGATAGGACAAAGAAAAAAGTAAACAGTCGCACCGAGGGTTTCATTGTCGTGCTTTCTTACTTACCGTATAACTCGAATTAATTAGACCGGGCGAACTATTATTTCACCATACCTTTTTGTCCAAAAAATTCACCTTAATAGTTCACCCCCGGGGGGTGAACTATTAAGAGTGTAAATTACATGTAAATTTCGATTTCGTGGCCAAAATTTCGCCAAAATACCCGCGGGGGGTGAACTATATCGAAGGGGGTGAACTAATTCGAGTTATACGGTAGTTGTCTAATTTCTAAACTCTAAAGTTCTTTATTCAAATACAGTTATCAACTAAGTTGTTTAAATTCCAGTTTTGAAATAATAATAAAATTCCATTTCAACATTGACGTTGGTTTATCCAGAAAATATATTCTTTATTAGTATTGAAGTGCTGCTTGTTTTCAATGTTTGTGATTTTACATTTGAACACTTGCAAAACGGAGAAATACTAATCTACATAGAACGGAAAACTCGGTTTACTGTCATAAGAAATCAAGAAATGCCTTTCTTGCCAAGAGTAGTGGTATGTTTGGGCTTTGGATATTCTTTATCGTTTTGTTTACATAGTTGCTGCACTATATCAATTTGCATGTTATTTTCCGTTAGGTGCTCTATAGTTGTTGATTTGTTTGTACTTGAATATTTTGAGAATCAGAGATACGCTAATGACCTGTTTCATAACTCCTATAGTCCTTTATTACTGTATCATTAAGAAAACTGGCAATTATTATTTTCCTTGGACAAAGGTTCATAGAAGGTTTTTTTTGATAAATGCACAGTTATCTGTAACTACAAGTAGAGTGGAGCATTTAGTACTATAGAAAATTATGGAATAACTAGTAGTTAGCATTTAGCTTAAATTAGTCCTATTCCTACACATTTAATTTTGACCTCTGGCGCTAGTAAATATTTCATAAAACAACCTAAAATTAAAAAATTGGAGACGTATTATACTCGAACACAAAGCAGTCTCGAAATCTAATTCTAGCCATAGGTGGTTTTAAATATATTTCAATTCTAATTTCAAGCTACTTTTTAATTTGGAATATTTGAAAATCAACTACTTGATAGATAAGGATGCTAATCCATCTAATGATGATAGGATTGAATGTAGATAGAGATAATTTATGCCTCCCCTATCATTATTTAGCAAATAAAAACTACAGATCTCTAAAGGATAGTAGAATGTAAAGTGTAAACAATAAACACTAATGTGTATTCTGTAGCATTACACTATAAAACATGTTTTTGGAGTAGTCTATCAGATTGACCTCAACTAAATATCTTGTTATACACTTTTAAACTCCTTGACATAAAATTGACAAAAACACTGATGGAATTTATAAAAACTCTTGGTAGCTACTTTTCTTAGAATCTTCTGTCAATCAAGTCACAATCTAATTTTCATTTGCTAAACTTAAATCTTGTTGAAAGGATAGCTCTACCTACTTTTCAATTATACTTATTTCTGGGAAAGATGTCAAAATGTCAATCTAGAAATCTCGCTTTGATAGATTGCCACTATAATATCATGCTAGAGCCTTGTATACAAAGAAAGTGATATTAGTATTTCTACAGTTGTGATAATTAAAATCAAAGAATAATAATTATAATAACATGCATAATTATTATGTAGGTATGCCTTGTTACTAAATAGTTATCATGTGCTACACATAATGTGTTCATCGAATAACTGAATAAATAATCTGCTTTTGCCCAGGATACAAAATGCTATATAGATTTTGTTACTTGTTGCACTCATGGAATAGAATAGTCAATATTTTGTCTATATCCTCAGTATTAACTAGGTAGACAGACACGAATATTCGTATATCATTGACCATAGCGTGTCTGGTTCTCCTTGAAGAACGACTTGCTAATTGCTGGATTTTATGTTTCTAAATTACAATTGATATATTTATAGATAGGTAGCATGTGAGACAAAGTGCTCATTAATTTCGCATAAGCGAGATATTGAATCATTTGCATTTTCCATGAGATTCCAACTATAACGAACTTATTTACACTTCTATCACAAATATACAGACATATTCATTCAATTGCTAATGATAGAGCATTTCTAGTTAGTTATGTACATATTTTCTTCATGCTATAATTTTTATGACGTCTTCTCAGACGTCTGTAACGTATACGAAGTTTTATGTATTTAGTAAGCCATTCAGCAGCTCATTCATATTCAACAAGTAAATATTTTAGGCAGCCACTTGCGTGAAGTGCATGTCATACCGGCACGATCTGATAATTATTCAGAATAAATATTTTGCTGGTTAACATGATCCTATTTTACTATGTACTACTATCAGGATACGATGTACACATTGATAAGAATGTATCCACACTACTGGAGAATTGGAATGATTCCTTTGTTTGACTCACATTGCAATAGCAGAGTAAATAGTAAATGCACACGTAGGTAAATACAACGTAAAAAACATAAGAACAGGTAGACAATGACAAAAAAACCAGATAAAGATCGTTTTGTTTGGATATCTCTGCTTGCACTTTTTCACGTATGTCTATGTGGAATGAAAGGCTGGAGCCGGTTTGAAATTATGATTCTTCCGGCGCCTGGATTCTGACAGCATCTCTAGCATCTTATCTTATTCACTTTCCGTGTAAACTAAATGCATTAGATAAGAAATCATGTCTTACAAGCAGATACTTAAATTCCTCAATATTTCATAACATTATGCAAAGGTTTAATTACCGTTTTCAGTGTTTTTCCTCCATAATTTTTAATAATTATAGAAATCGATTTTAATTTTCGTAGAGAGCACATGATTTCGGTTCATGCCATTTAAATCACCAGAGACAAATATCTGAGTAAAGAATGTTGTGTTGTAAACAAAGGAATTTGACGTGCTAAATAGCGAGTTCAAAGTCAGTATGCAAATATTCAGTCAATAAATAGACACTCGAGTGTTAATTATTGAAATGAGACTTAGGAAAGGCCAAAGAACACCTCTAAGCTAGGTACATTTAAAAAACAAAACATTTCAATCATAGTTTATTGCATTTTCCAAAGAGCAGTTTTAACATAAGACATAGAAAGGTATGGCTATAAGAGATGTCTACTATAAGAGAAATTTTTTGAGAAAGATAAATAAATAGACACATTTTAGAATTGTACTATTGTTTACATAGTACATGAACATCGTTATAATTTATGATAACACTATATGTAGGTATATGTATAAATTACACAGGGACATAATATATATATCTACAAGAATAGTGTAGATGTGCGAAATGATTTCTAAATACGTAGTAGCAAGTCCATTTGTAGTAAAGTAGGGTAGGTAGTGATTGCATAATAAATAGTAGCCAATATAAAAAAGGTTGCTAGAAGAGCAATAGAATGAAATAAATACAGATTTTTTTCTCCACAGAGTGACATCGTTGTTTGCTCTTGTATTTATTGCTATTTTATTATATTGATGGCGAATGACGATAATTTACGTCACTGTCACTTCATACACAATCCTGGAGCTAATTAAAACAGAAAAAAAGTTCCATTACGTCTATACCTACTTCATCATTAGTTCATATAATACCTATGCAAGTATCTTTAAGTAGATGTGGAGCTATAGTCTTCTTTCTGCGCACAACAACTAAAAGGGGAGAAAAAAGTTTTCAAAGAACTAGGCAGATAAAATATATTTCCGTTGACGATGCATAAAACTGTTAGGTAGGAGTTTCTTTTAAGCTGAGCAAGCAAAGTCCAGGGTTGTTCCACACATAAAGATATTATGCTTATCTTATTATGAATCTTAATCAATGATTGCGAAATGATCTTTGCATCTGTAATAAAAATACACAGATAAAAAATTGATAGAGCAGAAAAATGGAGCGAATGAAAAGAATTCAATTTTTAGCTCATGCAACGGATTAATTTAAAGTTCATAGCGTAAAGTACCTTGGACATGCAAGCGGTCATGGTAAATCAAATGGAAATGAATTCCCTTTGCATTATAAAAGACACACCTCCAATTTCTGGGCTGAGAGGGCTCAAGAAAGGGCAATTTTATTTGCATGGAAAGTAAAAGGAATTGAACTTTTTTAATGTTTGTACAGCATTGTAATGTAAAGTGCAAATATCTTGCACTCTTCACAGTTCGCATTCAGTAAGTTGAGCTGGTCATTTATGAATAATGCCGACTCTGCCTTTGTTAGTTTTACTTAAGGCGATTAAAGTTTCTGAAGAGGATAATCTGACTCGTCAGCTAAAGTTATTATTTATATTTTATTGTGTGGAAAATCTCCAGCAGTAAAGCCAACGTCAGTACAACAAAAAATCATTTCCATCATTCCATCTAGTCTGCTTATACGAAACGATGATGCATTTACTCCTAGGCATTGCTAGACAGATGCTTTTTTTTACAACGCCAACAAAATTATTGTCATTCTCGACATTAGGGCGCTGTACTCTTGTTACTAAATTCTAAAGATGAGTTGAATAGAATCTCCATGCATAAAATGAAACTATTGTTGTCCCATGCATTATAATTTATGTACTTTACATGTAATATAGGTAGGTCGTTGTTCGATCTTACTAGAAATTAATAGCAATTATTGTTGTCCAAATAGTAGAACGACTCAACTAATTATTTTTTATTTCCATTTACAGGGACTTAATGGGCGGTTGGCGCTGGCCATCGCCGCTGCAGCCTTCGGCTCCAGTTTCCAACATGGTTACAACACCGGTGTCGTCAATGCTCCTCAAAAGGTAATTGAATCTTTACTTCAGTTCAGGCCAATCAGGCTACCAAAATAAAATGATTTGGGTATGTACATCATTTTGTCACACAAGCAATTTTGTACCGTGAATCTACTATGAAACATGTAGGTAGGTTATTTTTCTGTTTCCTTAATTTGGCTAATAAATATTGAAGTTTGACATTAATAATTTATCTAAAGTATTAGATACCTATCTAAAAGCAAAGTGAAAATCATTTCATTTGATCATGATGTTAGAGGTATACGATACCTACTTGAGTGTCTGTGTCCAGAACATCGAATATCAGTTTTTGTTTTACAAAACTGAGACTGAAGTTTTCATAGGTCAATAACACTAGAAAAATGAAATCAGTAATACCTGTAGGTAATTTATTTTCCTGCTTTGTGTATTGTTTAGTAGTTGGTAGTATAAGATGAAGATAAATCACAAATGCTTGAATAGAAAGAATGCAAATTCCATACTCATGGCGTATTTAAGCTACCTACCTAAAAATGTGATAAATCCCAATCTGATTCCATTTTCGTAGAGGTGGTGGTATAGGTCAAATATTTACGATGATATGCATGAAGGTCAATTTTCAAAAATTCAGATATACTAAATAGGTGTATTTATTACTACATCTAAGAGATGCATTAGCCTTATTACTACTATAGGTACCAGAGTTGTGCTCCATATAAGGATCAAAATGATCCTGCTCTGTAATAAAAACGATAAAGATTTTTCTGCAGCACAGACATGCTCTGCGTATGGCAAATCTCTAATAATCCATCCTACGATCTTTTCTGTCTTTGTCATTTTCTGGACAAGTAAATATGTAGTAACTGGATTTTCTTGGATAAATCAGCCGTGTTAATGTTTTCGGCACTCATTGCGCTTAATATCAAAGCAAACGTGTATTTGTACATAGAAGTATGGAACAGGGATCCGTCAAACAGACGAGTTTTGCTTGCATTTGTGTATTAATTTGCTCTTGAAAATTAAACTTGGCCAGTATGAATAAAATAATAGTAAATATTCTTAGGTTTTAAATGTGCCATATAATGAGAATTTAAGAAGACTGGCTTATTTGCATACGAAAAGGCACGGTGTGAATAAGTACCGGTACTACACATAAACAATTGTGCAGGTGTGGGTGTCTTTCAAACTTACATGCCCATGGAGTTCAGCTCAGTTTACAATTGCAACATTTTTTATTAGAAAGCAAAACGTGTGCAATACTCATAATTTATTGGCTACACTTTTAATAATCATCTCATTTGATTGTTAGTGGGTGGGTGACTTTGTCCGCATATAAATTCTAGTTATTTTAAAAAGCCCTTGCAGAAATACACGAACGAAATATTACGGCACAAATAAAATAACACATTTTTTACCAATGATAATAGCATCTGCTGATTTATCTCAAGTATTGTTTTGCATAATCAGTAATCAGGCTCGGAACTTTTCAAAGTATATTAATTCACTCGGAACATCTGCTGGGAAACAGACAGGGACAGGATCATTTTCTCTGTCCATGTTAATTTAATTGGAACACTTGATTTTAAATGTGGGGTAGTGGGACCACGACATTGTTTAGGTTGGCATTAGAGAGCAAGAAAAACATTAGAGCAAGAAAAATGCACCTATCTAATGCTATATACAATCAATTTCAATGTCATCATAAAAAATACAGACTCCACTTAACACACACCGATAAGTGTTGTGGCCAAGTGCAACACGTGGGCGAGTTTATTACGTAGATGACTGCATGGATTTTAAATGACAACTTTACATAACACATTTTTATATTATAGTTTATCTTTAAATCTTAGTTTGCGAATAATGGATGTATAGTTGCAGAGTGGATATTTATAATTGATGAATGACTAGCAAGAAAATTACTTTTGCCATCTAGTAACAAATAAACTTTATTTCGTTTTTTCCATAGCTTATTTCTGCATTTATCAATGAAACGAACATGCGAAGAACGGGAGAGGCCATGTTGGAACAAACGGTAACAATGATTTGGTCATGGGCTGTAGCTATCATGTGTGTCGGTGGTATTATTGGAGCCCTGATGTCGGGATATGTTGCTGATAAATTGGGAAGGTCAGTTGTCAGTGTTTAGTAATGCATATTTATAAATAGTTATTTAATTGACAGACGAAGAAACGTTTAAGGATGCTGATCAGGAGGAAAGGAAACTGATGAATTGTGTTGATAATCAAAATGATTTGGAATTTTTTAGGAAGAGCGGTTTATTGTGGAACAATATTACGGTTGCCGTTGCGGTAGTCCTAGAATTTTTCTCGAAATCATGCTGGTCTTACGAAATGTTGATCGCTGGTCGTTTCTTCATCGGTTTGAATGCTGGATTGAACGCTGGGCTTGCCCCCATGTATTTGGCTGAGATTTCTCCAACTCACTTGAGAGGCGCTGTTGGAACAGTGTACCAACTCGTAGTAACAATTTCAATTCTGGTCAGTCAAATTCTCGGTTTGGGTGGATTATTGGGAACAGAAGATCTGTGGCCCTGGCTGTTAGCTGCCACCGCTATTCCGGCTATCTTCCAAATCTGCACTCTGCCACTGTGTCCCGAATCCCCCAAATTCATCCTGTTGAATCAAGGAAAAGAAATCGAAGCACAAAAGGCTTTGACTTGGCTCCGGGGAACAATCGAGGTTCACGATGAATTGGATGAGATGCGCGCAGAGTACGAGGCAATGAAATTGGTCCCAAAGGTCACTCTTAAGGAAATGTTCACCAGCAACGCTCTTCGTGCTCCTTTGATCATTGCATGCATGATGATGTTGGCCCAACAGCTCAGCGGTATCAACGCTGTCATCTTCTTCTCCACGAAAATCTTTGAGTAAATACCTAAAATATAAATACTGGCGATTTGATCGTTGGAATTCCTTTTTCAATCTCTAATTCGCGACTTTTCTTTAACAGGTCAGCTGGTCTCGATGAAGCTACTGCCCAATATGCTACTTTGGGAATGGGTACCATGAATGTAAGCTTTTCTTTGTCATTTTAACAACTTTTCTGCATTTTTCGTTCAATTTTTCAGTTTTTTCTTTGCAGAAAGTTTGAAATTGTATATATTGTGATTTATAGGTGGTTATGACGTTAGTATCTCTTGTACTTGTTGAAAAATCTGGTCGTAAGACTCTTTTGTTGGTTGGTTTGAGCGGAATGTGCATTGACGTCATCCTGTTGTTCTTGTGTCTCGTGGGCAAGGTAAATAATTCAACTTAAAAGTTGTAAAAATCTATTTTGGAATTTAAATGTATGAATGTGAATTAATATTTTTTGAATTTTAGGATGTTGCAAGCTGGATTTCTTATGTCAGCATCGTTTTGGTCATCATGTTCGTAGTAATGTTCGCTACTGGACCCGGATCCATCCCATGGTTCTTGGTATCCGAGTTGTTTAGCTCAGGAGCTCGCCCAATGGCCACTTCCATTGCTGTCGGAGTCAACTGGACTGCTAACTTTATCGTCGGCTGGTCCTTCCTTCCATTACAAGTACGAATTAATCTTTCTAAATTCCTGTTTTCTTCCATTCTAACAACATTTTTCAGGATTTTCAATCTATTTTTTGTGTATTAGGATGTAATGGGCCCGTATGTTTTCCTCATATTCGTCGCTATCTTGGCAGGCTTCACAGCCTTCACATATTTCAAGGTACCAGAGACCAAGAATAAGACTAGTGAAGAGATCGCAGCATTCTTCAGACAACAAAGCTATTAGAATTAATACTGCGCATTGCAAAACTCTCCTAGAAAATATTAATAAATATGCAATGAGTACTATACAATGTACAATAACTACTTTTAACAGGCAAAAGAAAATATAGAAACAAAAAGAGATCATTAGGGACTCGAATGTAATAAATATACAAACACTGTAAGTACACTATAGTATCTATATAGTATGTTCAATGTGTAGTTCAGCCGTATTATCCAAAGAAAACTAAATTTTAATATCCAAAAGCTTTAATTATGAATCTGTGTATACAATCAAAAAGTCTGTAGGAAAGAAATCCTGTAATTCTGTGTGCTAACCTGCCGGGAAAATGAAAATTAATCCATAAAAATTAGTAAAATAGCCCAGAAATGTATCATGGTATGAAACAAGATAAATGAAATTCCTAAAATGTGTATTTAATAAATAGTACCTATGTAAATTATCCGTCATACATAGGCACTATTATTGCTAAAATCTACAGAGATAAAATTATAATTAAAGAGGATATTTTAATCGTGTCAATTCTTTAGGCTGAAACTAACTAGATATTCTATATTACTGTATGTACCTACACTATAATGTAGTATTTTTACATAAAAATATAAATACACTTATAAAGACAGACTTATTTTACAATGTAATTAATTACTTATTCTAATTTGCTGATTGTGTTGATGTATTATCGCATGTGAAACAATTATTATGTGCAATTTGAGTGAGCAAAAATATTTACAAGTTAGATTGACAATAGGTAGAATTACTTTCTGTGATTTGTTTCCTTCGCATATATGAGTCTTAATCTTTATAGTTGCTGTTACTAGTTTAATAGCCAATTCTTTAAAGAATTGTTGTTTTAGTACTGCCGAAATAATTAGTTGGTAGTTTTGTATTTGACATTTTAAATGTAGTAAATGGGAATTATAATGTTTGTTCAATGGATGTCAGTTGTAAGATTGTGAATTTTAAGTGTGAATTAAAAATAAGTGTGTACATAAAGTATAATAATTGCAATAATTGATATTTAAACTAGAGTTAAGGGTCAATATAGGCTGATTGTTTTCAATGTAATAATTACAAACAATACAAACTGTTACGTAAGATATCAAAATTTAAATGGTAAGCTTCAAGCTCCCCATTTAAATAGCTTTAAGAGTAAAAATGTCTTTTTTTGAGTAATGCTTTAACTATATAAAAAACAACTGTTATGTAGCTTTTGATTATTTAGAGACTGAATTTAATGAATATTGTGTGAGTCAACCTCATTTTCATGGCGTTGAAATTTTAAGCCAATGAAAATAACACTAGCAGACATCAAGGAAATTATACAATGACAAAATGATGAGTGTCACTGAACGTCAAAGCTAACTGATGAGTTTACTTAATTGCAATATCGAATCATTATGTGTTGTTATTTGTTTGCCACCATAAAATGAAGTTAATGGTGACTTGCAATTATTTAGAAAACCATTCTAGACTCTTTCAGGGTATATACGTTATACCTGTTGTCAACTTTAGTACTATACTAGCCAATATTTTTGTTAGAAAATAATTTTTAAACTAAAAATGTTAAATTAATTTAACAAGTGTATTCGTAAGAGTTTCACGAAAATGATTTTTTAGCTTCATAGCGTATTGATTGTAGGTCCAAAAACTTTTCCATGAGAATATTATGCAAAACATATGAAATGCACTCATCGGTTGTATAGAGGGGTCATAAGATCCTTGATTTCTATAAATAGCTAGCAAGTGTACGCTAAAACTAAAATAAAAATTGTCTGTAGATATTGATTAGAGAATTGTGAGTGCATATCCTTACTGTGCATTGCAAAAACTTGATGTGAAGTGGAAATAATTTCAACTGTGTAGTTAAACTATCAATGTAGTATTTTGTTGACTTATGATTCTGTGA
This sequence comes from Tomocerus nigrus, assembly GCA_019776505.1. Taxonomy (NCBI): domain Eukaryota; kingdom Metazoa; phylum Arthropoda; class Collembola; order Entomobryomorpha; family Tomoceridae; genus Tomocerus; species Tomocerus nigrus. The sequence goes on from JABASI010002075.1 coordinate 20,316, forward strand.
ATTCTATTTTTAGCCAATGCATGCATTTTTAGAAAAATAAATTCTTACAATATACAAATATACACATTATAATTATTTTGTTTTTATTCCATCAATTACGCACACATTTATTTTTCGTTTACTATCATTTTAAGCCAATGCAATAGCATGAAATATTTCACATAGTATCTGTACAATGAACGTGTGTAGTTGTTATAAGTTTGCAAATAACAATTCTCATTCAGTTTCCTTAAAAATAGTGTAGCTGCAAAAGAATGTTTACACCACTTCTTCCGGATTATTACCGCGATCTGCTAACCTAGGTATGTGATTTAAAATGAATGTTTAATGCACAGATCTGGACCTGTCACCATTTAAAAAGCTCTGCTTTTGCTTTGTATCAAAGGTGAACCACGAAAAATCATATCATTGATTAAATATTATAGACATTTTTAATGTTTCATTTTAATACAGCAATACAGGACTTGTGTAAGATTCTCACTTACAACATTAGTTAAAAATGGACTTCATATTACAATAACAGCATTTTAATAGCGTGTAATAATGGTAACAAAGCTACACACGCCTTTTCATGAAATATGATTTTAGATTGGACTGTATCATGCAATTGTTTAGTGTTTATTCATGCAATGTTATTTTCAAGTAGTCAGTAAATTGACACATCAGTCAATCACATACATAATCGAGTGTAGTATGTATAAGGTATATTAAGTACAATAATATACGTAGGTAAGTATACGATGTGATGCAATATACAAAATATGATGTACTAAAGGGATTAAATAGGTTATAAGTAGCAGCAAAAACGTCAATGTAACTATACCCTGTACGCATTTTAATGTGACAATAAATCGCTATTGTAAGTTAAGAGGATGTAAATTTTACCGCGGGGGCCACGTTAACGTAAACTTTCTCTTTGCGTTAG
>JABASI010002076.1:0-21239 GCA_019776505.1 Tomocerus nigrus
TAACTTCTAGTAATATTTAATGGTTTCAAATGACGATTGAATGGGATATAAAATAAAATATATTATGCTAATACATGTCAAATTTTCTCCATTAGTTTTCTAGTTATGCTTGCATTTTTATGTACATTAAATTTTTCCAGCTAGTTTATAATATTAATTCAGATCCTTTAAAAAACATCTACATAGAGATTTTAATAATAAATATTCTGATGCCAAGTTTAGAGTTTACGACACCTGAGTGAAGTATTATGTACGATAAACCAAGGGGTGGGGATATGGGATATGTGAGTGAGGATATGGAAAGGGCTGTTGAAGTGATTTCCAAAGGTTTTAGGATTTGAGTTCTTTATTGCAGATGAAAACCTATTTAGGGATGAGCATTGCACATTAAAGTACTTATAAAATACGAAGACAACTATGAAAGAAATGACATAGAGCAGAGGACTATTTGTTTTATGGATGGCGACCTCCCTCCAAGAAAAAAGCCAGATGATCACCAACATATTTTTGATGACCTGTTGTCAGGAATGTAAAAGAGTCCATAACACAGTGCGGGGTCCACATATACTACCTTGTTTTATGCGATGGATTGTCTCTTCTATAATAATACTTTCCACCAGGTACTACAAACATGAGATATTCTTACCGACCTATCACCTATACCATTGTCTTGCCATTTAAAATGTCATAACCAAGTCATAGAATCACCTTACTGAAGTACCTTTCCTCGTTTTACTAAGCATGCATGACGAGTTAAATAGTCCACAATGTCCATAAACATTCTAGGGCTAGTACTGTATTATACATATTATGATAATAATGTGCCTGAAGAAAGTTACATTACCAATTACAATTGTAAAGAATAATTCCTCGTAACGCAACAGCCCTTTTCCCACCTCATTCCATGTTATTTATTTATTTTATTTTATTGCGGCCCATTAAGAATTCCATTAGACGAAATATCTGTGTACTTACACTACACATGATTTAATCATACTTATTTGTCTTCAAAATGTACATTAATTGCAATTTAACTTTGCCTTCACATATTATGCTATTTATTACGTTTTTTATACTTAATGCGTAATAAATACCTTTATTTGTGTTTTTTATTGATGTGTAAGCAAATTAAGTATTGTATATTAGTTCAATCAAATTGTGAATCATCGATATTTTAAACATCAATAAGCAAACCATGCAAGTGAAAATGATACTAAGGTATGCCAGATAAGTAATAGATTATTATGTAGCTGTTCCTTCTTTAAATGAATATAAAATCTAAATACTTGCAACCATTGTATATTTGCAGTTTTTTCAGATAATAAGCTCTGATTTTCTGGCAATTTTGAGAAGATGGATTGAGGATCGTACACTAATACATGACAAATCTATTGGGATACATTGACTGAGCTCCGTCAATTTATCATCATGCATCAGCAGATCGTATAGAAAAATGCCGTGCTTTTGTATACTGATATTTATACACGATCAAATTCAAGTTTTACTATTGGAGCATTGCGCATTAATATACATTAATGTACAGTACATACAATGTATAGTACATTAATTTAAACCGAATCATGATGATAGTGGTTCAGGAATATATTATGTAGAAAGGATTAGGATACAACAGGAGAGAGGTTCTATTCTTTCTACATGTAGTGGTACAGGTAAATAATATAAATTGTTTTTTTGTAGTAGATAGGTAAACAACGTAAAAATACATCGCTCTCTGTGTAACTGTGCATTGTAAATTATTATAGTTTGGTGTTCGTGTGTGTTTGGTAGTATGGTAGTGGATAATTAATTAGATCTCAGTTGGCCCCTGAAGCACCTCTTTACCATTTATAATCTACACACCATGCCACACTTCTTTCTGAACCCGGATCACATTCATACATCCTAATATATTATCACATTAAAATAATTTCTCTCCCCTCACATATCTCAGTAATTCTTCATTCTTTTCAGCCGAGTTCAATATATTAGCTATAATATTTAATGAAATATTATAGCGCTAGCAGTGATATCAGTTACATGCACAAATTGCCAAAGAAAAGTGTTAGAATATGACATGCATCGCATTAATAACATATCATTATTCCTTTTATTCAAACGGACTACGTTTGAGTCGCATTACTATTCCTCTAATCCTTCCTCCATCTCCATTTTCATATACGATTCGTTACATTACCTTTATTAAACTGTTGTACCCACACCAATAGTCATTTGTATACACAAAAGCCTTGTCTTAATGTTTGTCTCCCAACGAAAATTTGATTTATTCCTCTTCGCATTCTTACGTGCCTCTATTACTAATTGGCTAACAATAAACTTTAAACAAGCGTGTGTTCCCTATATTCACAGTAATAAATTTTATTCGTAAGAAAAGTTCCATAAACTCACATTGAAACAGTATCTTTGCATTAAGTGCCCATATCTACCTGTGTAGTACTACTTAATTCACCACTTAATTCAATCATAAACCACTTAGCGATGCATCAAAAACATTCACTATGATCTATCTATCCTACATACAATACGTAGCTAAGTACAACAAATAAATTGACAATGAACCAAACGAGATATGTTAACATTGCAGATTGTAACTTTAATATTATAACTTTCATTGAAGTCTCATAATTATATAATAATATAATATAATTGTTTTAAGGTGGATATGAATATAGTAATTAGTAATTACTTGCTGATATTATAGCAGCAACAATAAATACGATAGAGTGACACACAGTCACGAGGTTACTAATGAAAATAGATAACTTTGACAAATGTCTGGCTTATTAATTAACAATAGCAAAGGCACATAATGAACTTTCATGTAGAAGATCAGAAATCATGTTCGGGGCACCCAAACTCAGATTTTGCATTGCGTTTTAAGATACTTTCCAAAATAGCTTTTCATTATTTCAACCGCCAAGAAAGATCCTATACTTATGCTTATACCTTCCGTGTAATTCCCCTTGTACCACATAATTTATAATACCAGTAGTATTTGTATTGTATTGTATTGTACTTATAGTATTCAGTGTGTCGCATGTATACTATACTAATAATTAATTAGACGTATGTACGTTAGCATGATAATTATACATATATGAAATACTATAAGCAATAAAAATTGTGTGGAAAAGTTCATTTATATGAAAAGACCCATTAAATTGTGCTTAACTTTCTCCATGTCCATTTATAATGGTGTACTGTTTATGTAAAATATGTGTTTCGTCCTCTTAGGAATTTTGCATAAGATCCATAAAATAAATTCATGTAAATTGACCTACAGAAATCTGACATCTTCATTTGATTTTTCTGTAGTGACAAGACAGGTACCGGACGATCAATCATTCACATTCCGATGATATCAATATTGCAAAGCGTTTAGAATTAAAGTAAAGACTCGAACATCGTCATTTGATTTCGAATTAGCAAAAGATTCTCCTTATGCAGCCCAGTTAGTTTCGGACTACTCCAATATTTAGGAAGTGAATGTGCGTATAATATGAATACATCCGGTAAGATAGCTGTACTAGTAAATAATGCTATAATAATATGCGAAACTATAGATAAGAAGTAGTCTTTGACAGGATATTGGATCTTATCTATCCGTCGGTATAAATACAAATGTACTGTAATGCAAGCAAAGATTTGCCAAATCTAATTACCTAACATGTAGTTCTAAAAAGTTTTCACAGTGGTTTCCTTCACTGTGTCTACTATCTATGCGTCTGGTGAAGGCAGTCACAAGATTGATGATGTCAGAGCCTATATCGTATTACTAATGTACATAGAATGATTTTTATAGTGCAATAAAGTACAAATGGTTCAGCTAGCTAGCGTCAATTAGTGTGGATGTAAATTTATACCTAGTACACTAGTACCTAAATATCTCCGGCAAATGGATTCGTTTTATTTTTAATACTGAAGTCTTAGAGTGAAGACTGCTGGTAAATATTTTACCAATTTTATTTAGTATTTGTTCAAGTAGAATTAAAACCTTATTGACTCCAATACTAATTTGTAAGCACTTGCACGTTGTTACTGTTCTAAAACCATTTTAAGCTCTGCTGCTCTAAAAAAAACTCTGCGCAGTACTATTCTAGGGTATACAGTCTGAAAATACCTAAAATCTCTGCATTATCAATAAACTGTTCCCTCGTAAGTACAAAACTAAAGGTAAGTAAGGTAGTTGTACTATGAGTGACCATGCACCCTAACCACTCATAGTACAGTTTTGATTTACTTAAATATTACATTATTTTTGTAGTAGCCATTGCAAGTTTCAATATTGTTAGTTAGGCAGTGCAGTGTAGTAGTGCAAGTAATGGCATTGGTAGTATTCTGACTCTGACATGACATGATAAATTGATTACCTATATATAAAGAATACAACTGTAAGTAAAATACCCAAACACAGTAATAGTATAATATTATGTAGAACCAACAAGTACCAACCAAGCGCTTACTTTGTAGATTTGTGTTTTTGCTACTCAAATAGCAATGTGTGTTTGCTTACGGTACAGGTGCAGAATAAGTTGAAGGTAGTGGTTTATATAGCTGAGTAGTTGACAGCTTAGAAAGGTAATTGTGTAATACGGTACCTAGTCAGAAAATAGGCATTTTTAGCATGCAACAAGACCATAAAATAAAATAACTCGATTCGATTACACTTATCACCAAAGCCAGAGCATGATTCACAACATTATTAACATAGAGGTGTGTGTAGTAAATGCTACACAAACATGACAAAATTTTTATATGCACACTTTTACTCACTTACATACAATAAGTTGTTACTTTTACATACAAAAATACAAGTTGTGTGTGTTGTGACTTTTGCGATACTTCGAATACGAACATAGGAACATACCTTTTTAGCTAGCTTGTTAAAGTCTAACTGCCAACTATGCCAAAGCAAAGTGCCAACCTATAGCTAGCCAGTCTGTATGCATAAATTCATCACATCAGCAATTCTCAAATGCCATAATGCAGCAGACTAAAAGCAAGGTAAATTCTGCGCTCAGCTATAAAGAAATGGATCAGTACAACCGCGTTACTTATTCCCTTTGAAATGTGATAGTTCAAGTTCCAAATATTGAAGAATTTTTTTAGAATTTCTATATTCTTGTGTCAAGAATTTTGAAACAGAGCTACTTTCTTTAAGTTTTAGCACCTCCTAATACTGTATTCAATGCATCTTGGTAGTGATACTTGCCATAAATTACTAATAGTAATAACAATAACCGCAATATTATTTCGTTAGTTAAGGTACCTGTTTCTCATTTTTAATAAGGAAAAAGTTCTGGGGCTGGCTAACTGCTGATCAGTTTGATTTCTAAATTCGTACGATGTTTTCAAATAACAACAATTTTTTGCCTTTTATCTTAACATATTCATATGTAAGTCATCACAAAATCATAAATATTATAGAATTAGGGAAATAAAAATTCAAAATTAGAATTTCTTTATATATAACAATGTTGCGTGTGATTGGTGCTTAGAATAGACAATAATAATATTAGGTCATAGGTATATCGCATATCATTATAATGATGTAAGAAAAACACTACCAAAAATTACAATAATAATATTTACAGAAGCAGTAGCAGTTTAGCAAATCGTTCAACATCCAACTTTCTCCAATCAACAATGCACATGCCCTAATTATTGTCTCCCTGTCTGTCGTTAAAAATAATCGAATCAGTGGCGTAGACGGAGAAAGAGAGGTCGAACCTTTTCGCTATCAGCTAATTATTAGCTTTGACAGCTGAAGTTTACGCCGCTAACACATCTGCCGGTGATAAAGCAAAGGATCCTCTTCTGTCTTCAGGTATGACAACCTTTTATAATATTTTAGCATGTAAAAAGTTCAAATGAAAATTAAGTCATAAGTTTACCGAGTTTACGGGCAGGCATTTAAGCGTTACTGAGGCATATGTATAAAAATAAAAATATAATTCGAAAAGCATCAGGCATAGTAGTCAGTACAGTTGACAGTAGTGTAAGTATAAATAAAAACCGTGCGACTGCTTGGTGTCTGTCTTTAAGGGTCACAAGACCTAAACCTAGATCATAGTTACTGTAGAGTGCACAAAATATTTAATTAATACTATAAATTCACACACATATTCTATAAGCCTAGCTATAAGCCATATAAATGCCAATAATTAAGCCATGGAGTAAAAAAATTCCTGTAGCACACGTATAACTCGTCTTCTGATTCTGATATGATATGGTGTGATGTGGTATAAGTCTATAAGTCTGCTAATAAATCACATAATAATCTGAATATAAATAATCAGTTGTAATTTTTGTAAAATATAATGTATAATTATAATAATATGGGTCATGGGTGAATGGGTGAATATAAAACATTTTTATATCAATGAGCAAAAACATAGTTTGTTTTTCTGTCCAATTCAGTTATTAACTTTGATTGTACGTACATGGTTTTAGAAGGAACTGACGTACGTAGTTGTAGTGCTTTAGATTAGAATTGCGTTTTGTGGGAGGGGGAGAATGAAGAATGTTAATATTATGTTTAAGTAACTAGTGTTTTAACGTAGTAAACGTCAGACGATTTCATACATTTTTGGTCTAAAAAGTGACTGAAGTGAGCAAAAGTAAATTAAATTCTTGCAAACGATAAAAATTCTTTTGCGTTAAAGAAAATAAGGGATGGAATGGAAAGGGTTTCATGAGAAGAGAAGTTCTGTGGACTTCATCTAAATATTAATATATTAAACACTGTACAGTGCACCTAGTAAGTACCTAGATAGAGTAGAGTCAAATCAAATCAAAGGGGCATGCCGTAGCTATAGCCAAGAAGTGAACTTCTAATTTATAAAGCTAGTATAAAGCTACTGATTGAGACTTGTGATTACAGTCGTTATCATCGGTACATTTAATTTTAGACCAAATGTAGGTATACATACTGTTGCCCGTTGCCGACTTGCCGGTTGCCCTACATGGCTGCGTAATATTATATAATATTATCTATTATATTCTACCAGCCAGAGCCACACCAGCCATTATGCAGTAGTATTATAAATAGGTGTATGGTGTATGCGTATATATTATATACGAACAGAGACAGAGTGTAATTGTAAAGCCAAGTCCCAACCCAAGTTACAAATGTGAGAAATAAAAGTGCAATAGGAACATCACTTAGTATTTATATTTCATTTATTTAACCTTGACACTAACTAGCTTAACTTAACACAGCGTAAACTTAGCGGTAACAGTAACAGCAACAGCAGCATAATTTAGATTTTTCAGGCATACGCACGTCATATGTGGGTACCTACGTGGAAATTGCAAATAGTATTGAATGAAATATGAATCATTGCAAAATGCAGCGATTAATCCTAAGAATAATAAAATTGATTGTGATTATGCATGCAATGATTATATTAATATCCAGTTGTATTGTTGTATGCTCCATAGTCCATTCCATACTCCATGCAATACAGAAATAACTTAAGGTATGTACTATGTACCTAATGGGGTATGCCATAATATATTATATACCATATACGTCACACGCGTATCATATAAAAAAGTAGGTAATAATATTATAATATTAAGTGGTGTGTGAGTGTGTGTGATATTCGATTGGCAAATATCTAAAAAACGGGTAAGCACGGTATGGTGTACATGTAGTACCTATACATACAGTACGACACACGGCAGTACGAGTAGTGCAGTGCAGCAGCAGTGCCATTTTGCAATGGTCATTAGTCATTACTGCCTACAATTAATTTAGTTAATATTTATTTCATTTCAAAATGTTATCTTGCAATTTGTGCAACATCAGTGTAAAATTACGGGTACTGATACGGGTAATACGGCTGGGAGTCATTCAGTCATGCCATACACATAATTTATAATCTTAGCTCTATCTATTCCTGTCTGTATATAGCCTCTTTTGTGACAAACTACGTCAAACATGTAGGAAAAAGGTACATTTTATTTGATGGGACTGAGTGGTTTAATAATACGTTTTTGTCTAGCTCATCATTACTTTCGTTTATGGCTTATGTATACTATCAGGATAACGAAAGTAAGAAAGTAACCATACCATAAATCTACACGAACTAGACAGATTACATCAATAACATAACAATTCATCAATAGACACATATTATTGTATTACAAATGAATGTACAAGTAGTACCAATGCAATGCTAATGCATAATGCTTAATATTATATAGATTAAAATTATTATTACTAGTGCAGTTGCTCAAGATGTAACTTATCTATGTAAAAGAACGTCTTTAGTTGCTTGCTTTGCTATAGAAAAAAAATATTGTGAAAAGTGAGCCACACCTTTGACTACTTATTTTACTTTGACAATCTTCCATCGAAAATCATAAAGCCACATAATATGCAAATAGATAAGATATGAGAATAGTAAGCTAAAGCTTCTGTACTTAGGTTATTGCCTTGTTGTGGATAAATAATAGATGTTACCGTTTGTATTGAAACTCGGAATGGATTGAAACAGCCCAGTATGTATTAAAACATAAAGGTCTTTCCATGATTTTAAAATGTCTCGAGGAAAACATTTTTATTTTAACTTGAAATTAAAATTATCCAAGCTTTCGACGCCCACGGACGTCTTCGTCTTAGGACAAGCTGAACGTATTATCATCCATTTATTTGTAGTAGGTAATTGTTATATATTATAATGTTTTCGCCTTTTCGGATTCTACATATTGAAATCTGTTAGAAAAATGTCGTTCCGACGTTCCATAATATTCAAGTACCTATTTACTTTTAAAAGCATGGAAAGACTTTTGTGTTTTAATTATATACTGGGACTGGGTCGTATCAATCCATCCCAAGTTTCAATACAAAAAACGGTAACATATCATATTTACACTCACAGACGATATGTATTTATGAAAGGGTCAAATCCAAATCAATTCTTAGGTAGCAGAGATTACCGATGTATAAGGCACTATGAAAAGAGTGGGGAAGATGTAATAAATAAATCTTGTCTTCTCTGAAGTCTTATTGAGTCTCATTTTCATCTCATCTCTCTGTTCATCTCATTCAGGCAGACTCAAAGCTGAACACAAGTAGTCAACTTCAGCAGCTAAATCCATGATGCAGTCATTGATATCATTGTTTGGTATCCATCACACAATTGTTCTAAAAGGCGGTGACCGTGATTTTATCGGAGTCAGTGTTACATTACAAACACAATACACAACGTAAACCAAATGCTTCGTTTGAAGTTGAATAGATATGTACATGCACATAAATAAAGTTATTTATGTGGGTATTGCGTCTATCTTTAAAGATCTGTTGAATTTTGACTGGATCATTTGTTCGTAGTGTCACCTCTTAAGCATTATTATAGCTCACAAAACCACAATCAGTCAGAAGTCAGCCCATACCATTAGGCCTTTTGAAGTTTATCAAAGAACATGTACGCATTAACTAATATTTTTGTCCAAATGACATGGTTGTTGCTATTGGCCAAGTTTTTTCCGTTAGTTAGAAAAGTCCAACAATCAAAAGAATTATAAGCAACATAGCTATATCAACTACTTTATGCATTTCCCCAAGTCCCAGTCATTTTTAGTCCGCATGTCCCTATGAATTGTATTGTATATGAATACACAATTCACAATAATCACTCTCTATCTATATCTGATTGAATTAGTCATCGTTGTCATTCGTTGTATTACAGATAATACTAATGTATATTTAAGTAATGCAATTCTTTTTTAAATCGAAATACTTTATAAAACGGGTTAGGATAGTAGCGAAAAGCGACTAGAACATTACTCGTTTAGTGCCATTAGTTTGGAGGCAGATTAACTCTAGAAACTACAGAAATCTTAGATAGATGAGTGTTGTATAATTTGCTAAGAACGTTGATTTGTTTGTAAATAGTTGTTCTGCCATAAATATAAGCGTCTATTGTATCACATTATGCACATTATTTTTATGTAGCTTTGAAAAGCTTTGTATGTTGTACTGCAACAAATAACTTTAAATTAGTTATGCGAATTATGAATATGTTAGATTAAATGGTATTCGGGAAGACTTGATTATCCGATCCGATAATCGGAAGAATTTCAGAATATTTTTAAATACTTTTTAATTTAAGTATAACTGTCAAAAACCGATATAGGTAGATGAGTTTAATTGAAATTGAAACAATGAGAGTTAATTTCTTGTAGATTACTCCATAAATAAAACCTATATTACACACTTTAGAATTCTGAATACTCCATTCTCATCTCATATCCTTCATTCCAATCCACTTACTCCTGTCTTTGACATTTGTTTCCAAAACATTTTGTCCTATAATTATTTTAATATCTGGTTGAAATACCCCTGTTCCGTTTGTGGTTCTTTTCATGCGCTTTTCAAGCACATTCTGATCGGTTAAGTGCTAAGTCGTAACCAGTAGTATAGTATATTATATTGTATACCCAATACCTACAAATCTGATACAATAATACCTAGGTACTTACTAATCTAATCTAAATATACAATAATACGTCTGATTACTGATTTTTGGTATGTAGAAATGTTCTTTGTCTATGTCTACGTAGTGCATATTACATACACTGATAAACTATTTTGTGTTGTGTGTTTTGTGTATGTACGTTGATATAATTACTTGCTGAAGAATGACACTAAACTTTTTATCAATGGATGCCTATTGCTTATCTTTTACCGAAAGATAAGATAAATTTTCTAACCTATAGTTTCCTTGCAATGTTACAGTGATCGAAAAGAATAGCTGCATCACAGAATCCGAATTTTTCTAGTAAATACGGGAGGATTTTATACTCATTATTGTGAAAATTAACTAGAGGGAAACTAGGAAAGGATGGACTCAAACCCCAGGAGGAGATTTTCGTAAGTTTTGAGATTCCGTAATTGGTTTTGCAGTTTGCATATGTTTTGTAAAATGTCTGACTTTTAGATTTGGACTTACCTATTTGCATTTAACTCCTTTACTACAACTAAAAACAGTTAAAATACTTTTGTGAACTCTGTATAAATAGGGATGCAGGTGCTAGTTTGTACACTGAGTTAGAACTGGAGAAAGGAGCAACTCCCGAAGCCATAAAAAAGTCATACAGAAGACTGGCTCTTAGATACCATCCAGACAAAAATCCTGGAGATAACAGTGCATCAGAAAAGGTAATCATATTTAATATCTAGTCATATTTAGAAATTAAAGTAAATATTTTTCTTACTATATATGTCAGTAGTTTATAATTATTATTCTGTTTGCTTTTTTAGTTCAAAGAATTGAACAGAGCTAATAGAATCCTCTCTGACCCTGCAAAGAAAGCCATATACGATCAATATGGATCACTTGGGTTACACATAGCCGAGAATTTTGGCGAAGAAAATGTGAAGTACTACTTTTTACTAACGTCGTGGTGGTGTAAAGCGTTGTGTGGAGTCTGTTGTATAGTTACAGGTTGTTACTTCTGCTGCTGTTGTTTATGTTGTTGCAATTGCTGTTGCGGAAAATGCGGTCCTCAACCTGAAGACGAAGATGTAAGATATTTGTTGTTTTAAAATCCTTTTAATATGATACAACGACTGTATCTTCAGTTCTGTCATTAAAATTGTGGAATGAATTTCCGTATAGATTCCCGATGCTGCTGATTTAGCCGCAGATATGGAAAATGAAGAAGGAGGAGCGACACCAAGATCACCATCTCCGTTTCCAAATGGTTCATCATCTCCGTCTCGCTCACCTAAAGCCGAAAATACTCCAATTGTTTTGGGACCTCCTCCACCTTATTCCGCGGTAATAAACTCACAGCCCAAGGCGGGAAATAGTCCAATCGTTCTTGGGCCACCTTCCCCAGGAAGATCTGGAAACAGTCCAATCGTACTTCGGCCGCCGTCACCTATGTCTCCTAATGAAAAGAGTGAGTTGAATCCAGGCCAAGGAGTAACTTCGTCATATGAAAGTACCAATAACACAAAGTAAATTGTAGTGTAAGCAAAAAGTACCAAGTTCGAAGTACTGATTGCATCTACCTTTTATTAGCATTATGATGAAGTTATTCTATATCGAATTTATTGGAAAGTGATCCAGTTACCAATATATATACATATATGTACTACTTATAAATATAACATAATGCCATATTTTGAGCTCACACGCTTACAAACAGACAGACCTATTCAATGATAATAACAATGAATTAATTACTCTTTACCAGTCATAGAATACTTTATTCAATGAATTGACCACTAAAACTTAGGTATAAAAATATAATAGTCAAATAGCATGTACCTATACGTGAATTACTGTAGTTCGGAAAATAGAATTTCACCAAATAAGCCGTTACTTATACTGAGAATGAAATCCTATAACAATGAAATACATCATTTATATAATATACTATATAATCACATATTTTTCGTTTATTTTAATTTACAATTTACTTACACTATACTTAGAATTCTTTAAACAGATATCTATATATTGATTAAAGAAACCTGACAGATTTTGTTACTATAAGGCTTTATGATACTACTAGTAAGCTTTAGCTATACCTACATATACATACATACGTATTATAGTACAGTTTTTAATAGTAAAGGCGACGATTGTCAATATGTGTTCAATTACATATTCTTTGGATTGCCAAGTAAAGAACTAATGAAAATGGAAAATGTAAAAATAGCAGAGGGAGAGAGAGAGAGCTGTGAGCAGATACTTTAGCTGACCCTGAAGACTGTAAAATTGATTATTTAGCTTATAGTTAGTACATCACAATCATTAATATTAATGACCAACATTCGTTAGAATGTAGCCCCCAAATAATTAAACCGTTTTCCGCTCTGTGGTTTTGCGGAGCAACGCGAAGTTACTGTTATTATTGTAAAATGATGACTTTGGTGTTCAAAGTCCTGAATGAGAAAATTTTGCGTCTCCTTTGTTTAAATAACCGAAATCGTGATCATGAATAATAGAGTATAGTGAGTGACTAATGGATTTTATCTGTAGCATGCACCCTGTCATGTTAAAGTTGTTGATGTCTGTCTGAAGTAAAATGAGTAAAGTTAGATTGAATTTTTTAATAATACATACATAATATGTAATGTTAGAGTTTAGCACGCGTAAATAAACGGATCATATGTCATGGCCACCTCAGTACAGAAACTTTGTGATATTCACAATAATTCGATACTATCGAAAACAATTTCCAATGTACTAATGTCTCGCGTCAGTATATTTACGATCGTATTGTTGTAAGTCTCAGCAAGTTAAACTGACGTCGGTGCAATTGTAAGTGTGACATAAGATGAAATCAGATATTACACGACAAACAGCATGTATTATCTCTCATGTAAGCTTGAACGTTGAGCTGAGCCTTAAATAAACTATAGGCAAAGAAACTGCCAAGTGTTGAAATATAAAATCACGTATGAGGTTTTAATTCAATGTGTACCAATGCGTACTGATAAAGAGAGTACATACTTATTTTAAGTTTATAGCTACTACAAATAATGCCATTGCTACTTGTATATATAAAGGAAACATAAATAATAAAGAACTAGCAATTGTAAACGAAACAAATGAAGCAAACAAAAAGTAATATAATATATTTAAGCCTTGAAACAATATATACATGATAGTTATATAAAGTAACTGTAGGCCCATCAAATCACTAGATGTGTGTGTATAAGTCTGTGGAATCTGTATTGCTCATTTAGCGCATGAATAAGCAAACTTAGATAATGGTGGTCATCATACAGTCAAACTACCGTTTTATGTGAAATTTGAAGCAATTTGGAAGCAAGTGGAAAACAGTACTCCGTTTCTTGAGCCATAACTCAAAGTTTGGTAACTCAAAGAATCATTTTAACCAAAAATGTGCCGCATTTTTTATGCTAATATAAATGATGTACCTATAAATGAAGCAGATATTATACTTGTAATATAACACAAACAAGTGAGCATCATTCAACAGGATTGAATCCATTGTTTTTTAGTCACGTACAATAGTGTAAGATTAATAATTACTTAGTTCATTTGATAAAATTTAAAAACAAACATACACACTATTCAGTGACTATTCGAAAGCAAGTTGATGGCCCACTCAAAAGGTCAATAAGTAGTTAGTTAAGTACATCCATAGCAGTGACCTGCATTTAACAACTACGGGGCTGTATGCTACTTTGCTACTATACTAACTGCATTACACCATCCCACTACTTGTTAAGACTTTTATTCCAATTAAAAACGTCTTGTACTGTCGTTCGTAGTTCAATTTGTAATACAAACGTCTAGTTTACCGTTATTGTTTTAAAAGCTAAATGTACGTACCTAAAACCAAACTATGCCATTTTGTATCATTTCTGTGCATGTACGATCGAAGATATAAATATATAATGTATAATGTTCTTGTAATTTGTCGTTCATATCAATTTGTTAGGATAGTATAAGTTCTCTACTAGTATATCTATTTACAATAATAATTTAATATTGTATTCTTAACTTTACTTACACGTATTAGTGACTTTTGTTTGACTGTTAGTATTATTAATCATAACCGTATGTATATTAGCGTACTGGAAACGTGTATTAATTAAAGTAGGTGTTAATATTGTGATTGCAAGGCAAACCGTGTTGTAGACTCAAACAACGTAAATGATTTCTTGTCATGCTGCTGGAATAGTACCTATCAAAAAAATTACATCGCTCTTCACCTAAGGTATGCATTAGTACTTTAGTACACATTGCTACAAACTTAAACCCTTATAAACTACAATGCAGTGATATGAACCATTGAAACATGTAAATAAGTAGTAAATAATATATACCTATATAGTAAGAGGAAAAGAAACGCTAACAATACAAAGAGTTGAGTTGATTTTATGGTATTTATCCATGTTTCATTGTGTATATTGTATTGTGGTTGCAATTTGGTCACGGTTGTTGAAATGTCGCCGGGCGAGAGAGGTCTCATATGGTTTTGTTATTCATCCTTTACAAGAAGATTTACAGTGGAATAAAAAGAATTACTCAAAACATACACTACATTTCTGGAACTCACCATTCTGACTTCATTTTTCACACTTGCTATGCACAGATTTTGTTTTGAATAGATTTTCATGAATCCCATCACAATTTTACTTACACAACATTACATCATGCATGTAACTCTGTCAAATCCCAAATTGAATGTAATTTTGGAAAAACATATATTAGGGGTGTAATATAGAAACAGGGTTTTTAGCGACACTTGTAGGCTGTAGAAACAGGGTACACTTAAATCTCAATACAATCAGGTAAATTAGTGCACTTAAATGAAACACGATCTGTGCGTCTTTGTCTTCAGAAGCTAACATAAACCATATAAATGTCATATTAAATGCTTGAAAATTAATAGCGATGATATTATTAGGTATGTACTTCGATTGTTCGATTACATAGATTAGGCACATGCAATGCCATTAATTATGCGCAACGTAAAGTGTTTTCACGAGTCACAACAGAATAGTAATACTTCAATATTATTAACTGTGATGGTAAATGGCAAAAGAAGAATTTTTATATATGTAAAATCGAATTCATCTCATCTCATTCATCACATCACATTTATTAACAAGTGTACTTAGTGTACTAGGTAATTATATGCAAAGTAGTGCCATAGCTAGTGCATTATGTAGCTCAGATAAATGCATGTATAATATTTAAGGGTGTCTGTGCTTTTGTATACTAAACTATTATAATATTATGTATGTAGCTATTATAGGTAATATTATGTAATGCGTATCGTAGTGTATAAGTCATTTAATGTAACGTAATGTATGTAACGAAAGAGAAAGATTGTTTATAATAAATTAGAGATGAAAGATGAGTTCAAGAATCAATAAAAATAGTTAGGCTTGTTACCATCTGCTCAGGAGATTGTAATAACTCACACTTTTTTGACTGTAGGAGGTCCAGCTCCCCCCTTAGGGGGTCCACAAGACACATGTTTATCATAGTGAAAATTTATTGGATATCTACGGTGAGGAGTCAAAGGTTCACCCATCTACATCATACTATTTCATTCCTTTATGTCTTCGGTCTCCGTAGTATCCTTTTAGTACTCTCTCTCTCTCTCTCTTTCTCCCTTCCTTCACTCGATATCATTTTTGCTTTTTCCACGTTAATAAAATGTAAATTCGTGTACTTTGTGTCCGTAAGTTTTGTTACAGGTGATTATTCTGTTGTTTTATTGATGAAAATAGCAATAGCATTTGCAATTGAGGTCCCTGTAAAGTTTAGTGATGCATGGTTAATAGATAGCATATGCTGATTTAATTGACAGGAACTAAATAGTTCTGTTTACTTGATCTGCGTAATTATATGGCTCTTCAACATTCTACATGGTGTGATTTCCTGTCTGAAGATTCTAAAATATAAGTGGGAAACTATTGAGTAGTATTATATTTCACCATGTCTGATACACTGATAGCAGTCCTCAAAGTCTTATGTAGCAGATATTTTTGTTATGTAGCTTAGTTTCTTCCTAGCATCCCCAAGCCCAAGTCTCTACACCATGTCTTGATACACTGATAGCAGTCCTCAAAGTCTTATGTAGCAGATATTTTTGTTATGTAGCTTAGTTTCTTCCTAGCATCCCCAAGCCCAAGTCTCTTGTATGTATCTATGTATGTGTGAAATGTGTGGTGTCAATGGATTCCTTCAGTCTCATCCTCATCTCATGTGGGTTTCATGCTCATTCATTCAAGTAATGATACGATATGGTTATTAATACTGCATTGCATATCATGTAAGATTCTGTTCCATCCAGTACAACTGCGTCAGATTCGTATATAATTTATTAGTGCAATAGCACTAATACCATAATAATATCTAAATTATCGAGTGGGTAATATAATTTATTAGTGCAATAGCACTAATACCATAATAATATCTAAATTATCGAGTGGGTATGTACTATGTACGCATGTTTTAACGAAAAACGAGTGTCCTCCTATACTCCGAAGATAATTCTTAATACAGCAAGATATTTATGATGAAAAATCCCTAATGCGTATAGGAACATTTCATGTAACTCATTCTAAAAATCTCCCAAACTAAATGTCGCATCGATTCGACTGCGAATTGGCATTGATTTATTTTATATAACTGTATACTTCATAAGTTCATATCTTCCCTTGTGTACATTATAGCTTTGCATTTTACATTCGTATTATAAATATTTTCATATTAACATAATAAACAGTATAGGTACTAGTATACACTAGTGCTAGTGCTAGTACAGCCCATACCATACCATGTGCAGAGTGCAGTCAGTGTGCAAGCATTATTATATCAATTTTCCTTAAATAAATATTGCATATTACCTATACCTATGAGGACAGAAATTCTATTGGAGTCAGGAAAGACACACTAATACTTATATACCCTCAAGGAAGCACGAATTTATTCTTCGGGTATTATGCATGTCCATATTATACGTTAACGTTAGTGTTGTAGTTAGTTCTGTCTGTGTACCTCATATGATATGTTTTCCGAAATTCGTTTGTTTGGGTGAACTGAAGAATGAAGAACTAAACTAACTACAAGGTCTTCCTATGTCTGCTTTAACAAATGCAAAGCCAAAGCTCTACCGTAAGTTTATATTCTTGTCATCCATGAACATGATATTATGTGTATCAGTCTATCCACCTATCTATAAGTTTAACTTGTAAAAGTGTATATCTGCATTCAGAAAAACAAGTTATATTATACGTACGTACGTGAACCATTTAAAAAGCTACATGCATTAGCTAAATAGATAGGGAAGCCAAGCTTCAATTTCATCCAATTCACATTGAGCAGAAAGACGGACAGGGTTATTGATGTTTGGCATGGCAGTGCAATTTACACGAGCATAACAGAGAAGTTTAGCACGCCTGGCTAGAGATAGCTAAAGCTTGAGACAAGTAGACAAAGGCAAGAGTACCGCAGAAACGGAGTCGGGGAGCAGTTCCATTATGGGGTGGGTTAAGCACGACTATTCTGCAAGAAGGACTCCGTGGCGCAACGGTAGCGCGTCTGACTCCAGATCAGAAGGCTGCGTGTTCGAATCACGTCGGGGTCATTCAATTTTTGTACTTTTTTCTTCGTTTCACTTCGTTGCTCGTCTTCCTTACTATTTCTGCAATAGAACTGCAGCCTGAATCCTATAATTCTTTTTCTCAAATCTTGAACTGATCAACAGATCCAATTTGTACTCAATCTAAAAATTCAAGAATGAATCATGATTACCTAAGATGGCCAATTTAATTGATTTTCATCGTTTGTTTTGTTATATTATTACTAATCAATATGCATGAAATACGACTATACGACCTCATAGATAGAGGTTTCAAACCTTAAGTGCAAAAAACTGCATACACCTATGATGACCTATGCTATTTGCATACTACGTTTACCTATTAGTTGTTGGTCTTCATTTATATAGACATTTAACTAGGTGAAATGATGCACAATTAAATAGATATATAAACGAGAATAACAACAACAATACTGGATAGGCGTAAGCGATTTATTCTGTGGGATTTTCCGATGTATGTATGTAGGATAAATATAAAGGTGTGCACGCTATGCACCTAACAGGTGAAACGTATAGTTGAGATACGTAAGCACAGTTTGCAGAAGCAAACAACAAGGTTTCTGTGCCAAAAGATTGCAATTGGCAAAACAGAAACGTTTTGGTGCCTACTTACAGTCATTCTCGAACGTTTGTAAGTTCGATGTACGTAAACATACATACGTTCGTAAACACACACTAATGCATACAGTTGTTTTGGAATTGAACCTTATAGCTCAGGAAGGTGACGCAATAAAACGTTGCGCTTCTTCTGAATTCACATGGCCATCTTCCTATATAAACACTGTCAATGAAGTTGAATTATCATTCACACGTTAGTCCTTACAGGGGCCCACATCAGCTAGAAAAGCAAGTTAAAGTCTTTAATAACTTACATAAAACT
This sequence comes from Tomocerus nigrus, assembly GCA_019776505.1. Classification (NCBI taxonomy): domain Eukaryota; kingdom Metazoa; phylum Arthropoda; class Collembola; order Entomobryomorpha; family Tomoceridae; genus Tomocerus; species Tomocerus nigrus. Next base: position 19,016 of record JABASI010002076.1, read on the forward strand.
TTTGTAAAGTACAAAGTATAAGCTCATAAAAACAATCATGGCATTACATAAAGCTCAATCTAAAAACGCCACTTCCGAGGCGGAGATTTCTGAGAGTCTTCTTGGCGTAGACTGTAAACATATGCCATACACTACAACAAATACTAACACAAAATTCTACAACCGCCGTCAGTTTCAGTCTTATCAAGAAGAGGAAAACAAAATTCGTAAAATCAGTCGCTAATAATCAAAAACTACTTCAGTCAATAACGAAATTTCAACCAAAGGGCTTAGTACAGAAAGAAATAAACTGCACCGAGGACAGCATTTCCGTCCGTTTTTCGTCTCCACTAGATAATATTTTCGATTTACAAAAGAACCAATGTGAAGATCTCATCCAAGAAATTCACCGTGACGATTCTGTGCCAAGTAAAAGTCGACCGAAAGTCATCGCAGCTAATCTCCGTTGGAAGAGTGGGGTAACTGTGAAGCAAACAACAGGAAAGAATTTTCGCAACGTTTCAAGAGAGGCTAACCCTACGACAACCTCTACATTTGAGTTCGGTTCCAAGACCAAATTCGAGAAGAATGTTTTGAAGAACATTTCCAGCGAATTCTTCCCTGATAATGATGTCGTCGTTTTAAATGGAAATAACTGCCACGGCGAAATAGAAATTGGGAATTCGAAGAATTCTCAAAAAGGACAAAATCGAGAATCGGAATTAGTCTACCAATCCTCCACCTCTTACCACAGGGAAGATAATCCCAATGAAGTAACTGCAGTTGGCGAGTACGTTGATGACGAAGAGCACAAATTTTTATTGGTACCTTACAGTAACAAAAGCGGATTGGACACTGACATTGAAAAACGCTACATTTTCCCATATTCTGCCAAGTTCGTGGTTGGCAAAGAGAAGATCAACTTTGAACATACTTTCCAGCTGCAATTCGCTCTAAGCCGGGCCCCTCAACATTATGGTCTTGTCTTCACGTTTCCACTAAAGTATAACAAAGTCCACATTGTCAAGTCACTAATATCCGTATACAGTATTTACCCTGATTCAGCTCAACAGTGCAGTATTACCACTTATGCTCTCGAAAGCAAATCCGAGGCATTTCAGTCAAGATCCAATTCAAATCGGAAGTCTTTAATGACGAATTTCTCTTCGTTTGTTGACGCTAATTTAAGGGAAGAAAAACTCATCAAAATGTTTCTTCGTCGGCAATTTTCAATTTCATGTGATCTCGCTAAGAGTCAGAATACTAGACGACGCATGTACAAAGCAGACCATTTAGATATGAAGCATAAGAATAAGCAAGAAATTTTGAAGCATGTTAAAGCTGACGTAAAGTGTTCTTAATCTAAATATTATAATACTCTCAAGAAATGTATTGAGCATAGCACAATTCTCAATTACCAAAATATATATTGATATCGCACTATGTTATACCTATATTATAAGAGTGGCTGTTGAGTCTTGTGATAACCTCGCGTATTTGTGCAATATTTATTATTATGACCTTATTCCTAACCTAATTAATTCTAGTTAATTTAAAAGACTGTGATGGTTAAAAGCACAGCATAAGACTGTTAAATATTTACATGTACAATTTCATATTCATTGTTTGTGTTGCGATTATGAAAGGGTATAGCAGTTGTAAACGAATCGTATAATGAGTAACAAAATTCCAATTAGTCATCCCTCGAAATTGTAACAAGTAAAATTAGTTAACATATACAGAACAATAGATATGTATATGGAATAATTCAATAAATAAATTAATAATCGGCAAATTATTATCATTTTTATTTTGGCACAAAGCATCAATAAGGTTCATTTCATGTCATAATAACAATTATGTTGTTGATATCATAAGATATAGATATCTATCTGCACTACTACACTCTACTCAACACTACATAACGCATGCATGCTGATATTTTTAATACAAGTTTTTTATACCTTTGACTGCGTGCTAAGTAGAATATAAATGCATATAATATGTAAATATAAGTACATACTGTAACATACTATCATACCTAAAGGTATAAGTACGTATAGGTAGGTATTTACGGGTATTTACGGCCTCCGGTTTAAGGAGCTCCGGGTTCATCACTTTATCATTGTCAGTGTAATACACTAATACATTACACACACATGGCAAGTTTTACGGTCTATTACTATTACAATGGTATTAGGGTGAATGAAGAAAGAAAGACATTTATTGCTGAATATTCTTACAA
>JABASI010002077.1:0-21239 GCA_019776505.1 Tomocerus nigrus
CCATATCTACTTAATGCACCTACAAAGCCATGTCCTCCTCGTTTCCTTCATCCCCACAAAAATATCATCAAAAATATTCATCGCCATTTTAAATTTATGCAAAGATGCACCTTGGAATCTTTCCTAGGTTACACACACTATCCTACTTTTAAAAAGTCTTATAGTGCACATACTTTACTAGAGACACAAGAGAAATAATAATTTCATGCAACATAAATTCAAAATGCTTGGCGACATGCTAACAATAACAACAATGGAGATAAGTACAGCCCTGAAGCTCATCTTTACAAAATCGTGGCAAACCAACGTTTCTTTTAAATAGCTAAAAATAAAACATTGTTATATTTTATTACATGGTCCATCACTTTTATTTGATTTTTAAAAGTTTAAAATTGGGTTCTTTTTTCTTATAATATTTGGATCTCTAAACAAACACTTGTAACAGGTATTCGATTCAATAGCTTGTTTACTTTGAACAATTTCTTATCCGATGTAAAATAGTACGAAGCAATTTGTAGATAAAGAATATAAAACATTTAGAATCCATTATACATGGCCTCTGCCAAAATTGCTCGTAAAAGTAGCTAATTTTATAGTTGACTGCGGGGTTTGACAATGATGACGTCATTGATGACATCTAGAGAACGACTGAAAAAAGAGCTAATGACGTTATTTTGAATGTTGACTAATTGTGTTTGAATTTTAGATGGGATGACGGACTGTTCGGACAGCGAGTGTTGCGAGAACGCTCATTGCCGTGAGCACCTGATGTGCATGGCGGCGAACGACCCGGTGGAGGTGTTGCTGCGGAAACAGCCTCCGTCGGTGACCTCGTCGTTCTTCCAGCGGGTCAAGTTCCTCATCGAAGAGAACAGCGTGCAGAGCTACGCTCAGAAAGATGAGTACTCGGAAAGGTAATGCCCCCCGCTCCTTTCTCGTCTCGATGTGTCTCTATCTAAACGATTGATCTCTATCTGTTGGCTATTAACAATGGTATCTCTGTTCTACTCAATTCTGCTCTAGACCTCAGTCGACTCTCATTTAGCCACTTAAATATCTTTCCACGACCGATTGCGTTGCATTACTCTCACAATAACCACTTTTCGTTCCTCTACTACTTACCTCGTTCACTTGTCTATGTACTCATGTAGTCGTCTCTTCTATGTACTCTTACCCCACTTACCATCATCACCAATTACCGCATTAACGAACATCTACTACTATCATCTACTCTCATTAGTCTATGTCTACCCTCTACATGTTCAGGGACCACCAAAGTATGACCTTATTTCCTCAGATACACCACAGATAGATTCAGCTCAAAATATTTCGGCTCTCCTCCCAGCCACACCAATCGCGACCCTCCAAACCAAATTATAATTCTCTCTCAATAATAGCTAACGCCTGGTTACTACTTTAATTAACAGTATAAATAACTTTACCTCACCTCACTTTCAAATTAACTTTCACTCTTGGCTTTCTTCCAGTTTATCGATATAATCCCCCGCCCGGTATACTGCTAAATAAATATTACTCCGCTAATTTTTTATTTAAACAACAATTATTGATACTGTCTAGGAATATTATATCATTTTTTATTAAATGTCACTATATTAATTATAATTACTCTATTTCCGTTTGGATTATTTCCTTCGAGCTGAGTCTCTCTAAATAATTTACAACTTCCAGACAAGTAACACTTACAATTGGGCACTCTTGAGAAATTATAAGCTCGTAATTATTACTACAATTATGTAGCTAATTTTTTTTATAAAACAACAAACTATATATTTCTACTAGAATTACCAGAATTATTTACATGATGATGATGAGTCGAGGAACAGTGGCAAAGAAATACGTAAAAAAACAAATCTCATGAGGATTCCTCAAGACATAGTACAGAGGATTATAACGTTGCATGGAAATATTTTGTATTTTTCCAAATTTAGTTTGTACATATAGAAAATACAGAAAGTTTGACCTGGAAGAAACAAAAGAAAAGTTTTGAGGAGTCCTTAAGAAATAGGTTCAGACCCTAATAAGAAAATGTGTGTAGCGAAAGCGAACCCCAATTTTTTCTGAGCAAGTTTGTATTTTGTGTGTTGTATGTATATGTGTCCTGTTCTCCATCTGTACCGATAACCGATGTGCCGGATGACAAAATGTTGTGTTATTCTCTCTGACCGTGTGTCGTCTTGAACTATCTGTCTCTTTCTCACTCGGCTCCTTCCTTGCTTTCACATTTGACTTTCGGTTCGGTTTGGTTTGGTTTCCTCTCGTCTCGCTCCGTCGCACTACTCACGCACATCACGAATGAATGAATGATTAATTTATTAATTCACTTTAATTATTGACTTGACAAATCACACCTGTCCTCCTCAAATCATTTATTTCTAACATTCGTTCTCATTTTTGATTCACTAATCATATCACACTACTACGGTGTGACTCTTTAAACTCCTGAAAACCTATGATTTCATGTTTAATGATTTTACCCGACTGAATATTTGCACACAATTCTAATCTCTTTCTCCTATTCTTTAACCCTGTCATATTTTTATGGTTTGGGTATTTATTTTTGTTGGATTGCTTTAACGCCATATATAACTGTGGTGTATATGTATCACATTTTCATTGTTGGCTGTCTGAAACCACACATGATATACTAACTTGCCTGATGATGATAAAAATCATGAATGAATCGTGATTGGCCAAAAAAACTGTTTAAATGGGGAAAATAAAAACACGGAATTAAATTAATTACTACTTAATTAACTGTCAATACTAAAATATAAACCGTAAAAACCGAACCGACGGAATTGTGTGACTGATCTGCAACTAATTTGGCGTTGTTTATTTGTTTCTGATCTGATCACAACTCACTCACTTTCCCCTGTGTCCGAAAATAGTCAATTTTGGAACTCTTTCGAGCCTCGGTAAGTTCAGTCATCGTTGCTTCTTACATCATTTCACATAGCCTCTCCCGTTTTCTCAATTTTGGGTTCACTTTGTTCTAAAAAAAGCAGCGGACGTATTATGCTATCATTTTTACGTTATTACGCTACATACACTAGTGAACTTTCTCTTGATCAAAATTCAAAATTAATTATTTATTTTAAAAGCCAAACATAAAGTTGCTTGCTTATTGCTGAAAACTTTTAGCTCCTTTTTCATTCTGTGAGCTCTAATCGATTTAATATCTAGTAAAAACTAATAATTCTTTAAAAATTACTTCTAAATTGCAATTAAATTACCATCTGCATATACTAATGCAATTTTAGTAACTAAAAAAACTTTTGAAGAGAAAAAGACGTTTGCTTATTACCTACTTTCTATTTTGTATGTATTTTCGCTTTTTGACTTTGGGCTCTGACCTAAACTGAGGAAAGATGGGAAACATCCCGGCCTGGCCTATGCGCCTCCCAACCACAATACCCGACACCCGCCCCGAACTCACAACCCTTTGTGTCCCTGTCTTTGTGTAAACTGACCTCTCCTCCTCCGCATGTTTGTCCGTACCATTCCTTGTGTTTTCAACAGTAGATTTTTCTCTAATTGAAAAGAAAAAAGAAAAATTTGTAAAGATTATTGTTCCGCTCTTACGAGATGATGAGTCAAATCATCATGAATTAAATCTTGAGTATTAATCTATCTTCAATAACGAGAACTTGAATAATCACTTCTTGAGACATGCCAAGCCATTTCTCTCTCTACCTCCTTTCAATCTTCTCTTACTACATCACTTGTTAGCAAATAAAGCGTCTACTGATTCGTGGTAAAACGGAGACACCAATTTTCTTCTCTGTGGGGATTCCCATGGGTCTTTTACAGGAGAGTGTCTGTCATCCGAGGTCAAGTCCTTTCGTCCGATGGATTGGGCATTGTCGGAATTCGGGTCAGTGTCGACAAAAGCTCCCGTTTTGGATTCACTCTCACCAGGAAAGGCGGATGGTATGAAATGCAATTCTTGCAAACCAAATACAAAATAATTTCTAATTAATAATTAAGTTACTTAATGGTAAACAATGTCTCAATTAACGAATCCCTAATCTTCTCTACCTCCAAAAATTATAAATGGAAATTTTAATGGAAGTAGCCCACTTTAGTGTACTAATAATGTGTCACAATCTATTAATCTTCGACTGAACAAATTAATCTCGCTAGTAAAATTGAATTCTCTTCCTTAATTTTCAATTTTCTAAAGTATGCTCTAAATTCTCAACATGTAGGTTTGACGTTTTGGTCAATGGCGGCGGTTCCGTCACTCTTCAGTTCCAGCGGAATCCTTTCCGAGGGTTGACAAGGACAGTTTTCGTGCCGTGGAATGAGATTGTGGTGTTGGACCCACCTGTTATAATGTACGTGGAGCCAGGGGCAAGATCAAATCACCGAGACCTAAGTCCAGAGGACAGCCGACAAACAAGCCAACCTCCGTGTCTGCAGCACAACCTTGAACTTCTGCAGCCGATCGTGATGTCATCCTGGTTGCCTGGAATGGTCGGTGCCAGTCCTGAGAAAACTCTCATTTTCGGAGAAACTCAGGCAAGTCTCGATTATTGATTGTCTCTTTTGGGTGGTGGGTCGTAGTGTAGTTTTTGTAATTGTGATATTAACCCGTCTTAATAGTCTAATAGTTAATAAGCCTAAAATTGAAAATTATGATGCCATTTTGAATGGAGAACTAATGAGTCGAAGATTCTCTTGTTCAGGAAGGGTTTTCACTGCCGTTTAAGTGTCAGCGTCTCCATAAACGGGCAGTAATGGTCCATAATAGTAATACTTTTAGATATTTAGGTACTTACCTGCCTAGGAACTTCATAAATTACAGGGGGAGTTTTAATAATAGTAGGGCAGTCCGTGAGAAAAGTTTCAATTTCAGCCCGAGAAATAGCTACCGCGTGTAATAAAGGTGTTAGTGAAATTTACATGAAAAGTTCCGTTCGAGGAAGGCATAACTTTGTGCTTACATACATATTATGTTGGTTAGTCGGGATTTTGATAAGGGAAATTGGGTCGCTCTCCACTCCGGCCAAATCCAAGAGGAACTCAACCAGAAAAACGTTGCATTCGAAAGAGTAGCAAGGAAAGGAAGCCCAAGCTATACGTACACTCGACTAAGAGCAATTCCAGCCTTTCACCATTACTTGAGCATCCTAATCGCCCTTATGAATAGGAATAGTCGAGAGGAGATGCTACAATATTACATAATATGTTACGCTACGTTACCTTGTGTAATGTTACATTTAGGAGAGGACGGTGCTTTAACCCGTCGAGGTCTCCGTCTAGGCCGCATCTCCTTCTCCTTCTTCTTCTTCTTGACTCTCGCTTGCTAGTCGCTACTCGCCTACTCTCCGTCCGCACTCTTTGCTTACTTAGCGGCCATAGATAGAGGAGAACTAAGTTAATCTTTCCGTATGAACAGTAAAAGTTTTACTTGGCCAACTTTCGTCACGGTGTTAGTTTGAGTTTGAGTGTGACACGCAAATTTCGCTGAAAACCAGGACGGAACATGACAAATAAGAGTAGGCACTCAACTAGACTCGCGATTTGTCAGAAAGAACACTCTCCTTTCCCCTACCTTCTTCCCGACCCAACCGACGACTCTATGCAGCCAAGGAACAGAAGAACAATAATAATGTTTCCCAATTCCCTGGTGTTATTTTTCGCATAGTAAAGCATTGGGACCTAATCCAAAGCAATGTACCATTAGAAAGATATTCTCAGGCAAATAACTTACTCCAACTTTCACCATTTCCAACAGCTTACTTTCCTTTCGTAGCAAAAGACCTCCTTCCATGCAAATGCTCTTTCTTACCTTTTAGTCCATGCCCTGCCTGCCTGTCTCACTCTTTTCCCCACTCACCTCACCTTCTCAAACTTTAATCACAAACTTAAATTTCACTCCTCTCTTCTCTCTGTCACTCTCTACCACTCTCTCTTTCTCTTCCTCTCTCTCTCTCTCTCTCTCTCTCTCTACTCTCTAGTGCAACTACCTATATACGTTATCCCAACTATTTCCATACACTCACTAATGCTATAACAATTCTTTTTCTTCTTACAACCATAAATGAACATCGATTTATAGCTAATTTTAGGCCTGAACCTGATTTTTCTCACTTAAATACTTTCTATAGGGAATTTCAAACGGAAATTTCCATACCCGTACGAGAAACTTTGTAGCTTCCTCACCATTTTTCTCCTTTCAACCATTAGATAGACGTATGACATCAAAAACATATAATTAATAGTTACGTTGCACATGCCTGCATAGGAGTTTGACCACAACCGTGTACAAATAATTTACGCAACTTAATTATAGGCGGGTTAAGCAATGTTATCTTCTAAGAAGATAATGAATATGCAATCTCGAAACAAAACTTCGGAGTGAATGGTCAAAAAACACAAAAAATATTTTGACCAAAGTGTAAATAGATAGGCAGCTAGCAAATGACTTACAGGAGAAGATGAAATCTAGGGAAGAAAATGAAAGGCGTGTAGCCGGTCGTTGATTTAGCTAACGATGTTGGTTTTGATTGTTTCCGGCAGATTCTTCAAGAAAGCATCGTGATTCCTGGTTCGGACGTGTACTTGCTGTACCACAGCAGTCAATCTCCGGGTTACTTGGCAACGATTCTGATGCAGTTGACGGGAGCTCAGATTCCAGAAGGCCTGGCGCTCGTCCACCTGAAGATCACGATCGAAGGGGAGCTGTACGAGAAGACGTTCGAGGCAGACCCGAACATCACGTACACTTTCGGGTGGAAGAAGAGGAACGTGTACCAGCAGAAGGTCTACGGCCTCGCATCCGCCCGCGTCGCCATTGGCTACGAGTACAGCACGTGTGTGAAGCCGATCTGGACGACGCGGACGGTGACGCTGAAGGGCTTCGACGTGGACATCGCGGACGTGGGCGGCTGGAACCTGGACATCCACCACCACTACAACTTCCACGAGGGCATCCTGCAGAAGGGCGACGGGAGCGAGGTGCACCTCAAGGACCTCCCGCGCCTCGTCACCACCGTCATGGGCAAGCGCGGGCAGCAGCGCTCCCTGCTGTGCGAGCCCTGCGAGGACCTCCTCCTTTCGCCCATCACCCTGACGACGGGACCCGACGGCAGCCTCTACGTCGGTGACTTCAACCTCATCCGACGCATCACTCCTAATAACCGCATCTACACGATCCTCCAGCTCAGGTAAATCTCCCTCCTCGCACCCAACTAAGCCGCCCTGTCCACAACTCTCTCCCTCCAAATCCCCTCGCTTCCCAACACATAAACTTACATTCCCTCGTCCGCCCGCCCCAAACAAAACACTTTCTCCGCACTTTCCTTACCTTCACTTTAAGTTATCTTCATTTCCTTCACGCCTCACACGGTTTCTCTATTTATTTACAATAAGCATACTCTACAGTATGCCGAATGGATACTGTGGCACATAGAAACTTTCTCTGAACCCATTTCAATGTTGTAAGATGGGACAAAGAATATGAACATCACTTTCCCTATGCGAAATATTCATTTAAGATCTTTATATGTGCTTCTTCAAATATTGTTACCTATAAATTCCTATTCAATTGATTGGGGATTGGGGAAATTGTGAGTTAAAATTTGTACAGGAAAGAGAAAATGTGATGTTAGGCAGTTTGGGGGCCTTACTGTATACGACCTGAGGAATGTAGAGATGCGTAGGTAGGACATTTTCCTGGAAATCCACTGTGGGTAATTTTTGCACAATGACCGCTGACGTAGAAGGGGATTGTAGACTTTTTATGGGTCTATACTCTGGGGCGACATGTGTATGTAGGTAGGCTAAAAGTTTTAGAAAATCTGAAATGCTATGTAGCTACTTATTCCCAGTGGCTCGCCAAATGAGATTGCCCGGGGAGTTCTTGTCCAGTTGCTAATCTTTAAATTTTGGAAGAAGAAGCTTTCCCTTTTCATCGTCTAGGCTCGTGAGAAATGTTGTTTATGGCTGTATACACTTTGGTGGATGAGGAGCTCAGTCAGTCAGTATTTATTTGTATTTTGTGTATACTTTGTCTAAAATGCTGTGATTGCTATTTATAGTCTGCGTCTGTAACTGGGAAATGCTGTTCTGTAACGTTTGACTTTCTCTTGGGTTTACTTTCCCCTTCAGCAACAGTTTCCATCCTGCTGTGCAAGTATATGGCTAGGAAGTGAGAAAATGCGTGAGTATAGGCAGAGTACATAGCCGTATGGAAAATGTGTGAATATGTATCCTGGTAGGGTCCCCCTTTGGTGCAACACCATTTTCGGTAATGAGAATGAATTCTACTAGTGCCTACAGCTCCAGGTATACATTTCCCTAAAAGGATTCCGCTTTAACGAGAGGAATTTCTTTTGCACAGCCTGCATTTCAACTTATTTATTATGTAAGTGTGTGTAGACAATCTGCACGACTCCCTATTTACATTTGTGTGTACTTGTGTTTTGCGCAGTGCGACCAAAGTGTCTCATGAGTACTACATGACGATTTCTCCGGCGGACGGACATCTGTACATCTCTGACCCAGAAAAATATCAGGTGAGCTCATTGAGTGAATTTCTCCCTGGAGGACAATGAAAATAGAAAAGTCGTCTAGTGGCTAGTGGCTAAGTGTCGTGTGAGTGCTGTATGTATGTGAGTCCGTAGGAATAGATGCGGGTAGCGTGTGTAGCGGGAAAAGGGTAAGTGATAGTCGGGAGATAGAGTGCGGGAGTGATGAAAGGATTGAATGGCCGGGCGTAGTAAAATATCGGATGTAAATTGGGATGCGCTTATTGGTTTGACTGGAATTGGCAGGTCTTGCGAGTGACGTCGATGGAAGAAATCGAAGACCCCCGTGTGAATTGGTCACCCGTCGTTGGCTCCGGGCTGAAATGTGTGCCAGGCGATCCAGAAAATTGCGGGGATGGTTTCCCAGCCAAACTGGCAAAGCTGAGTCATCCGAAAGGGCTGGCAGTTACGAGCGGCGGAGCAATTTATATCGCCGACGGCCCGAATATTCGTTTTGTAGATGGACAGGGAATAATTCAGACGGTCGTTGGAAATCACAATCATCGAGCGGCCCGATTGAGTTTGGTCAAGACAGCGGATTTCGAGTCGTGCCGTGTGCTGCGGGAAGACGTCACCAAAGTCCAGCTCCATTGGCCCAGCAATTTGGCTCTGAACTTGGTCGAGAATAAACTTCTGTTCATCGACGAGGGCATTTTGTTCCAAATTACCGAAGACAATCAAGTGGAGCGGGTTCTGAAGTGCGAGAGCGGAGGGGAGCGGGTAGTGCGGCCCATCCTCGACTTGGCCTTCAGCCCGAAAGGACAACTCTACTTTATCACGGAGGACTCGAATCTGTTGACTGTGAAGCGTGAAGGAGAGTCGCAGCTCGTCATTACCGACAAAGTCCCGCCCTATGGCCAGAATGAGACGGGCGAGAGACATGGAAATAATTTAGACGCCCGCTTCGTGTCCGCTCTGACCATCGGGGCTGATGGCACTATTTATGTGGCTGACCAGGCCAACTTGGAACTCAAACAAGTCTCCCACTTCATTCCCGTGCAGAACATCAACGGCGACTACGAAGTCATTTTCCCTGCGACGGGAGAGATCTACATCTTCAACCGCTACGGCCAGCACATCCTCACCAAAGACCTCAAGTCCGGCAAGACGCTCTACTCCTTCCTCTACTCCAAGAACACGAGCTACGGGAAACTATCGAAAATCAGCGACAGCGCCGAAAATAAAATTCTTTTCTTGAGAGACTACAGCTCCCTCGTCTCAACCATTGAAAACACACAGGGAAAGAAGTGTAGCTTGAAGATCAACCATCTAGGACGTCTCGTACATTTCCAAGAGATGGAGAATTCCGAGATACGACTCGAATACTCTGAAGATGGACTGCTGCTGGCCAAGACAACGGCCACTGGCCTCAGCTCACTCTATTCGTACAATCATTTCGGACGGGTGAGACGGGTAATTGGCGAGACAGGGATCATCACCAACTTTGAGTACGAATTAGTGGGACCCGCCATTCAAGTCAGGGTTTCTGACTCTTCGCAAGCTCATCCGGCGGGAACGACTCGGTTTACAATTCTCAGGAGTGAAGAGAGCGACTCGGTTTCCGTGAGCAGAGTGACGGCGGAGAATGTGGTGCTGAAGGAACGCAATCTGGTCACCGATATCAACAACTTGAGTTACAGTCTGCGGACGGACAACGGAGCAAAGATCGTCGGCGTCTCTTGGGGAGTGTACCCGCTGCTCAAAGACGGAATGCCTCCAATGCCCGTCGAGGGAAATTTGATGCGAGGACCGTCTGTGCAGTACATGAGCGAGTCAGAGTTGGCAGATGCCCGGGAAAACAAACACGAGTGGAAATACGGACTGCTGGGAGACATGATGCGACCCGAGAGGATTCTCGATAGACAAATCTGGGTGAACGACAGTCGGATTTTGACTCTGGAATTTGATCAGTCTCTGTCGCGGGAGGTGATTTACAACCGGGACCGGGAATCTGTTTTTTCTATCCAGTACGACAACACCGGACTTCCCCTCTATTTCATTCCCGACTCCAGCAACGACTACAGATTCCCCATGAACATCACTTACGATAGATTCAACCGAATTGAGAATTGGAAGTGGGGCGAGGGACGAGGGCTGCAAGTCACCTACGGACGAAACGGCTTCGCCACCGAATTAAAAGGTGTTGACGGCATCCTTGTCCGCACTATCAACTACAACGAGTACGGGCAGCCTTCAAAAATAGCTCTCAAGTCCGGACGGGCATATTCCTTTGTCTATGACATCCACGGAGGACTGAAGAGCGTTGAGACGCCCAAGAACACAAAACACACGTTTACGTACCAGTATTCAATTGGGTTCACTAAATTGGTCTACCAACCTCCCGGATACACTTCCGCCAAGAACTCCTTCGTCAAATATTTCAATTGCTACGGACTGGTGGAAAGTGTGTGGCTCCCTTCGGAGGCGGGACGACTTTATTACGACTACGACTTCCTGAAGAGACCCAGCCACCTGCTCTACAGCGAAGGTAAAATCAGCTACAAGTACAAACCGAAAGTGGCAACAATTGCTTTGGTGGAAGGGAAATTCGAATCAACGACTCATCTCTGGCTCAACGGCCTCACGAAAGTTGTGCAGGAGAAACAGGACTTTGGCTCTAAGTCCGGACTGGCCTCTGCCAAGTTTGTCTACGACTACGACTCTAATTTCCGTCCGATTCTGATGAAAGCGAGAATCGGTGGGAACCTCCTCCCCGACTTCCCCTTGGGCTACAATGCAAAAACGGGCAGTTTAGAAAGTCTCGGTGCATTCCGAATTGGCCAAAACTCTCCCAACGAGACGTCAATCTTCGATGGCATCGCAATTTTCTCCCGAGTGCGTGACGGGTTCGGACAACCCCTTTTGTACTCACTGATGATTCAGGCAATGGAAGTTTTCCGCCTAGAATTCACATACTACCCGGACTCTCATCAACTGCAGCAAATGCGTCTGCACACGAAGAACATTGGGTACGCTCCTTTGAAGAACTTCACTTACGACATGGACGGTCAATTAACCGCCGTTGATTCTGCGGAGCCCTGGAGATTCGAGTACGACCCGAATGGAAATCTTAAGAGTCTCACCTACCGCGGGAACGCAATTGCCCTTGAGCACAGTCAGCAAGACCGTATCGTTCGATTCGGGGACGGTAGCTACAAATACGACGCTGTGGGGCGGGTGGTGCAAAATGCGCGGGAGGAGTTCTTCACGTACAACTCCCTGGGTCATCTGAAGCGGGCGTGGAAGCTGGGTCGTTTCGACGTGGAGTACTTCTACGACCACGAGTCCCGGTTGGTGGCCCGCAAAGACAACCACGGGAACACTACCCAGTTCTTCTACGGGGATGTGAGCCATCCGAATGTCGTCACTCACATTTACAGTCCCAGAGAGAACCGACTTCTTCATTTAGTCTACGACGAAGCCCAAAGACTGATTTTCTTCCAAGTGAACCGCAACCAGAAGTATTACGTGGCTAGTGATCATTGTGGGACGCCGATCCTCATTTTCAACCAATATGGACAGGTGGTGCGAGAACTCTCCCGAAGTCCCTACGGTCATATTGTCTACAACTCGGAGCCGTACTTTTACCTGCCCATTGATTACTGCGGAGGAGTGCTGGACAAGGTAACCAAACAACTCCTCACTCTTTTCATCAAAGAATTAAGCCAAACCTAAGAATGGACTCTCTCCCCCCAAAGTCCTACAACTCACTCACTTAGGCCCTTCCTTCCCACGCCCACAGATACACCAACGGCATTTCTTTCACCAGACTTACACTTGCCGCAACCATTAACATAACTCTCCTGGCTAATCTGATCTATTCTTTTACTTTTATACTTTGACAGAATGCTCTACATTAGATAATGCCCAACTTTTTCTCTTCGCACATTTAGGGCCTCTTCCTCCTCCGACTCCTCACAGACACACAACTAAATAACTAACTGTGCAATATTATAAATTGTCTCTCTCTCTTCTCCCTCTAGGTATCTATATTATATACTCGGGTATTTAGTGTTTAGAGAGCCCCCTCCCACCACTATCCTTTTTCTCAGACCTACATTCCCTTTTTTATCTCTGTCTTCTATCATGTAGCAGATAGTTAGTTACTCATGTAGATACATACACAGATAATAGCTATTTAGCTATCTGTAGCTATAGCCAAGATATGCATTAGTACTATACATTTGTGATGTACTACAGCGAGAGAGAAAGAGAGAGAGAAGTTAGAATGGTAGAAAAGTAGCCTAGAAAAATGATAGTAGCTAGCGCAGAGAGAGAGAGAGAGAGAGAGAGAGAGGAGAGAGCCGAGGTTGCGATAACTATCAAGTGTAGTCTTTTATTTTAGTTTGTGCAGTGAAAGTGTAGGATAGATCCTCTTTACTTTCATTTCTCCACGGAAAGTTACTCGATTTAGTTTAGTTGCTTTAGTTTGGTTTGGTTTGGGTGAGATGAGTGGAAAGATTAGGATTACACGGTAACTGCTTTGCTGCCTCCGCTCCTTCCCCGACCAAATATCCCCAACAGAGCAAAAAAGCTCTAGATTAGAAACTTGCTCCTCTCTCGCTCTTTCTCTCTACAAAAGGCTAACTAAGGCTCGTCTCCACGTCTCTTCCTCGCATTCCTTACCCGCCTTCCCTATATGCCTCTGCTTTGTGCCCGCTAAATTATAGAGACGCGGAGAATCTATCCCAGCCTCCCTATATCTGTAGCTGAGCTAAAAGGACTATCTGTGGCAATTAATTAATGGCGACATGACATCTCGTCTATTTTCCAGGTGACATCCTTGATTCACATGAAAGAGAAACGGGTGTACGACCCTTTAATAGGTCAATTTCTCACTTCGGACTGGGAACATGTGTTGACTCGACTGGAGACACCGGACAAGATTCATTTGTACCGCCTCAACGCAAACGATCCCATCAACCTCCCTGACGCCACTCCCACTTTCGGTCAGTTTTTTTACTACTTTCCTTTCTGCTGAGCATTACAATTATTGTTCTACGGGATGTTCAGGGAAATGTACGACATAATTAGCATTATAAATTCAGCACCTCTTTACACAATGATTATTAAGAATTGACTACGGCTCATTAAAAACTACAACTAATCTAGAAAATCTGTGTGGCCTTCTGTAAGTTCTGTACATAAAACTGTATGTTTGTCCCAGGAAAAGCTTGTTATGGCCATTGTTTACTAATTAGTTGCAAATAAACACCTACATCATCCTCGTTCTCATTCCATATGCTCTACTAGAAAAGAATTCACTCCTGCAGATTTCCTCATCTCTTGTAATTAGTTCGTATTGTTTCATGAATTTCATATGAAAATCATGTGGTACATTTTCTGAGAATATCCCGTGCAGCTTTGGACGTAGGTGGGTGCTCTCTACATTTACGTATAAATCTGAGGATGCGTCTAATCAGCTTTTATTTTGGGAATGAATAGATCATCGGAGTTGGCTGCGGCATTTGGGCTACAATTTAGAGTCGATGTCTCCCCAACTGTTTCCTAGGGACGTGGGAGTGAGTCGAGGCAGTCGGGATCTAGTCATTTCCGGTCTGGAGAGTCGAGTGTCGGAGAAGACATTCGAGTTGCCGATGTTGGCAACGATTCCTAAGAGCGTCGTGACAAAGTCGACGCTGGTGCCGAATCCCGCTGCCTTGATCTCACAAATCGAGCCGCCGCTCGGGAAGAACATCCTGTTGAGTCGGACGGCGGAGGGGAAGGCGATGATCTCTTGTCCATTTTGTACCTCTAACCGAATTTATCGTGACGTCTTCACTCAGATTCTGAACGGGAGTGAGTTCCTGCGTTACGTCTCCCATTCCCCCACGCAAGATGTTTTCCATTTCGCGAAGAAGGAGTTGTGGAAGGCATCGGATGACTTGGCGGAGCTGAAGCGGCTCGGCGGCCAAGTGAATGTCACCGTCCATGATCAGTCTGCAGAGAGCCAAGTGATACATCTGAAGATCCCCATGTCCGGCTCGATGATTTCGGTACGGTACGGGCTCAGCGGCTCCCGCGAAGAGAGCCGCCTCATCCATCACGCCAAAAGTGTGGCCGGGCGGAAGGCGTGGGGGAACTTGAAGGAACTCATCCGCACCGGCTTCCCCGTCCAAGATTTCAGTGCCAGTGAGAAGGAGGACATCCTGAAGAACGGGCATCTGCCCACCCAACACCACGACTTCGTGCACGACCCCGAGGAGTACCCGATTTTCGCCGACGACCCCCTCAACGTCCTCATCCTCAAGAAGCCCAAAGTCCAAAGAGCGCGCAACTCCTCCCCTACGACTCAATAGTGCGGGGGCGGGGCGGGGCAGCCCGCAGTGGGATCCGTACAAACGCCTCTAATCAGATATCGGTACTAATCAAAGTGAGAACTCGGTGACTCTGTTACGCACGCGCAGTGTCGTGTTTCGTGTCAATCTCATAAGACTATGACTATCTACCTACATATTAGTTGTATTTAGATAATTTTAAAGAAGATGGGGGATGGGTGTGCGTGGAGTGCGCCCGCGAGGCGGCACGGCCTGAAACCAGTTAAATTTTCTAATGTATGTGCAATGGACATACTTACAAATTATTTCACTATGATAAGAAGTATAAATATAATTGAAAGACAGACGTCTGCTAGTGACTTCTGGGCCGACTGGCTGCAAACGCATGCAGCTGGCTATTCATCTTACGTACCTTACTAATTGTTGGGAAATTGACGAAGAATGTATCCGAAAAATACCATCTAATTTCTTAAACTACAAACACACAGCCTACTTAATGCATCTTGTAGTCAGTAGTTGTCAGTACTCTACTAGGAATCTGCACGAGCACTTAATGCAGCAGAATAGACGGACGAATCCCAATTAAACAAAACATGACTGAAAAATATTCCAATAGGAAAGGAAAAACAGACGGACAGAGTAGAAGAAAACTTATCCTAGTCGACAAGTGTCATTTCTCAAATCAAAGCTAAAAATATTTCCTACTTTCTGTGCTGAGCTGTTCTTTTTATGCTGAAGACTACAGGAGGAAGTGTACCAACGTTGCTTACTGTTTACTACGATATACTTATAAATACTAAATCAAAGTAGATATATTATTCCTGTTACACTTTGTTTCCCAAGCAGTTTTGCTGAAATATCAATTTGTACATTAGACAGTCGCATGTACATAAATGTACTAACATGTTATTGAATGTGTAGTCAAGAAATGGAACTTTGTATGCGCTCTGTGCTAGTTATTTAGTAATGCTAATTGTATCTAATCAAAGAGTTAATGGATATTATCGCTTATAACAATTAGGGAACGTACACATTTCATACGGCAATGATGAAACTAGACAAGTTTGTCCTCTTTGAACCCTATACCCTCATTTCTACGTATTTATCTGTGGGTGAATCATAATAATGTCTAGCTACATATACTTACTAACTACGT
Source organism: Tomocerus nigrus (assembly GCA_019776505.1). Lineage (NCBI taxonomy): Eukaryota > Metazoa > Arthropoda > Collembola > Entomobryomorpha > Tomoceridae > Tomocerus > Tomocerus nigrus. Next base: position 15,990 of record JABASI010002077.1, read on the forward strand.
AGGTCAAATCAATTTACTACATTTACAAAAAATAATATTAGAATCAGTATCCTAATGTGTACGTTCCCTGGAGAAGCAAATATTATTATTATATACTACAAAATAGAACTTACGTCTAAGTGAACTATCCAAATAAACATAAATAAATCCTAATTTAGTTTTATGCCGTAATAAAATATCTATATTGTCTCATTATAATGTGTATTGTTCTGTACTATAATAAATAAATCGTCAAGAATAGTGTACAGTAGTTAGTATTTGTATTGTGTGTATGTGTCTGTCTGTCTGATAAATCTATCGTGTGGTGGTTGGTGGGTACTAAACTATAAAAACGTAAATACCTAGGTGTTTAACTAACGTGTCGATGCTATACTACAATATTGACTTTTACCATGCGGAATCTATCTAAATAAATATAAACATTTTACCATATTGTATTTAATAATATATTATATGAAATATTAAGTGCTCTGTGTATAATGATCCATCAGCATACAAGATTATTTCCTAAAATTAGGTCATTTATATGTCTCTACTAATACTACATAATACAATGTAATGAATTACTTTATTGTCAAATGTGAATATGTATAGTTACTGTCATGCATAATCTAATGAAATGTACTTCTTATAAATGAATTGCCAAAGGTTTTCAACATAATATTATATACTGTATCACACACACACACAAATACTTACGAGATAAAGGAAATGAGAACGCTAAATAAACTTACAATGCCTAAATAGAAACTTATAATTAAAATAGGTTAAGTGGCTAACATGTCGTATTCAGTCAAAGTAGCTATAGTGAATATAGTCACTAATAAATCCAATTAATCAAAACAGCTAGTTTCATCTAGGCGTTTTAATCCACTTGATTTCAATACGTCGCCTAACAGAATAAACTCCATGATGAATCAGTGCTTGTTACTAAATCAAAAAATAACAGCTCACAAGCAAAGCAATTATTGGAATTCCGTTCGTTATGTTGTTATAAAAAAGTATATATAGCTTTCGTTATGGTCATGTCGTGTACTAATGTTAAGTAATGTTGCTGATTGGGAGAATATTTCAAGAAAGAGGGATTTTAAAGTGTAGCTTTGAATATGGTGTATATAATAAATATAAATAATAATATATGTACTAATAAAATATATTACCAACGATAAATTACTATTCTCCATTTATTCCGAGTTTCTCATCTGCGTCCGTCTGTAAAATTCTTAGCCTAATTAGTTAATGCTCAAATAGTTTAATATTAATGGCAATAATAAATTTCAGCATCTAATTTGCATTTAATAGACGTCAATGATAAAAAATCACAACAATATTCACAGTAAAATTTTATTTTATTCACTCGATTTGCGATTCGAATTCTTATGAATTTATCTAACAATATGATATACATGATAATAGAATATAATTATAGATACTTAATACATTTTGGTTTACTTCGCTTAATTTTTAGTTAACCATTTGACTTAAATTGGTAATACTTATCCGCTCAACTCAGACAATTAACATCATTTTACTCCACATCTTAATAACGTTCGAAATTGATAAAATTCTCATGTTCATTGCTCCGTTAATAAGTCATACTAAAACAACACAAGAAATTATACATGGCTTTAGAGGCAGATGAACCAATTGTTTATTTTCTAAGAGATGAGTTCAACGATGCATTTTAACATTTCCGAAAACTTTACCCAATATCAACCTTAATCCGACCAGCACAATAATATATTTATCTATATCTGTACATTCGTAGACAGGGACTCATAACTAAAGAAATATTATTCTACTTCAGTATTTTCCCTATAAAATCCAGATCGACATCATTTCTCATTGGGCACCCATTTTCTAATGTTTAGTTCGTTCGAACGACGTTATTCTGCTCTATTCTATTTAACAGCGAATATTTTAACTAAAAAGAAAGCCATTAAAATTCCTAATGACTATCTTACAAAGTTTCACTCATAATAAATTACATGCAAAATTCCAGTTTTCCTCTTTTTATCAACCCTTTAAAATTTTTGAATACAAACAACTTAAATATAGGCGAAGTTTAATACAATGGTCAATAGTCATAAACTTTTATTTGCTCCAGAGCAAAGCAAATACAAACAAAAATCTAAATACATGTACAGAACCCTCATTCCTCCCATAAGTATAATCCAACTCACACATTTATTAAGTAGACAGTAACAAAATGAGAAATTCACGAACCCATATAATTAATTTTATTCCACTACTTACCTTACCATTGACCGTTATATAAATGTATAAATTTATACATAGCTGATACCTAGCAGAGGTATACAAATGCATAATTATTTATATTACATAAAAGGCGACCTAAACTATTAATACACGAAATGCGATGAAAACGGAGACATGGAAAATTAAAATTATACAGTGCTGGGTGTCTTACGCAGGCCAATGTGCATCTTAATCTTAATTATTATTATGAGGTGACATTAATTATTTGCTAATTTATTGTCATTGGAAAACCAGAATAGGAATGGAGTACAAGGAAGCAATTCCAATTGTAATCGAATCAAAACTAGCGATTAGGGCACAGAAAAATGCCATCAATTAAATGCACCGAATTTCCCACTTCCCATTCCGCTAAATTTGCCATTTCAATAAACTACTACTGTACTTCCACGGACTATAAAATTATGCGGCACGGTGCAGTTTATAACTAGAGCATACCTAATTGCATATACATTCTACAATGCGTTAGCACAGGCACATAAGAGACGTAGATTTCAGTAAATTAGACTACTGCTTCTGCGAATATATTCCAGAGTTCTTAAATAAACTGTAAAATGGTAATTGACAATTGGCACAGGTAAGGTCAGCAGCGTAACAGCCTCAATGGTTTCTGTCTGAATACCAATTACAAAGATATTTTTATCATTCATTAAGTCTGACGTGAAAAAGAATCTAAGTTAAGTAAAGTAAACTTACCAAAGTCAACACTCTCAGACTTTAAGTAAAAACGATGCAATAGAAAGACTTTCAAATGTTGAGCCAATATTTATGAGAAAAATATTATTCAACGATCGTAATCCTATTTCGTACGACTAAAATTATTAGTAGGTAGCTTATAACTTCTGTTGTTGTCCACACACGATGACACTAACTATATCAATATATTTATCACGCATAGTTATATTTGTAAATATTTTTAAAAGCCTTCATTAAATAAACATCTTACATAATATATGCACAACAATACAGACCGGAAAGTTATTTCATACTTGGAGGAAAACACAATACATTGCTTTCTTTTTGAGTCAAATGTTCTCTGATCAATAAAAGTTAGGTATACCATATAATATTTGATTTTTGTAATATTTCATTAAAAGCCGAAGTTATTATTTATATAAATTCGAGAAAAAAATATTGGAGGGACGATACACAACTTTAAATATCTCTTTAACCACCAGATAGATACAATAAACATTATCTTTACACACTCCAGTCCCAAACAATAACTACTTAAAGGACCATTTAGCAAATTTGGTCTAAAAAATTTCTATTCGCAATTTACGTTGGTACTACTAATTACATATTTGGGTGGTATTTGAAGCATGCCGATATTAATTTGACCATTTCCTTTCACACAGTAAGATATTAACATTTATAACCCGTATCTGTATCTAAAATTCAACTATTTATGTAATCTCATTTTGCGTTTTTCTTTTAACATTTCCAGTTAAATAACTCAATGGAAGCTAAAGTTAATTCAATGGCTGAGTTAAAATATTATACAGAGGTTGGTAAATTAACATTCTGTCATGCCATAGCTAGTCTAGTTTCACGATTTATACTCACTACTTATTTCCTATTTTGAGTCAAAGAGCAAACAATTTATTGCTTTATGTATTATTAAGTAAAAGCCAACAAAGCCTTTCTTTAAAGGAATCACTTAGATTTCCAATTTGCGAGGATAATTACCAATTATCGCTTAAATAGTAAAAATTAATTGAATTTTATTAAAATCATTATTTCCTAATAATCATTTAAAATTAATTACTGACTCGAAAAATTAAAGTCATTTAGCAAAATAATTCTTTTGAATTTAGAATTTACAATTAAAGCATAGTTTTCTCCTCAAAAATTGACTTTTTAGGCAAAATGGACTTTTAATGTTTGTTGTCTGATTAAAATATAAAAGGCTATAGCAGGTGTCAATTTATTAAAGGATGACACGCTTGTATGTTTTCAGAATTGAAAATTTATAGTACTATCAGTCTCACAATTACTTTTTTAGAGATAAAAATTTGCTATTTTGGTACTTTTGATTCATTTGCAGGAAAATTAGCTATATAGGTACACTCTATTCTCATAACTCTTCATACTGTAATCAATAGATTGAATCCGCTCAACTCTCTGCTCATACTTTCTTAATACGTAGGTACTAGTATAAATGTATTATCCACCAATCGAACCATTTTTTAAAAACTATATTTTCTGAGTTTATTTTGGTTTTATTTTCAGCTGTAAGTACAGGCACTTCGGTGTTCACCTTAAGATTTAACGTTTATTATTACTTTTTATTGTTCAGCATTCTGTTGCAAAAATTATTGCACACAGCTGGAGTGAGTGAGCCGGCTGCTTTGAGCTTCCGTTTCGGTAAACTCTAATTAATTCCTTTGTCCGGTTATTAGCCTCCGCCTTTCACCAAAATATAAAGTGTTAACTGATCTAATAAAATCTGTTTTCGATACCTTATATACTAGAATAGACGAAAAGGCAGCTTTACTCACATTGTAACAATTAGTCAGTGTATCTATAGCTAAACATTTGGATAAAATGTCTTCTAATTAAACAGACAGATTTCCAATTATATTTAAATTTCATTTACTTTAGTGAAGAGAGAGAAAATATAGTTTTTGACTAGCCTACACATTCCGTCCTTTGTAAAATACACTATAATATGGTTCGCAACGACTTTCGTGACCCCTCTTTTGAGCGCCAAAATTACCACAATTTTTAGAAATAAGGAAACCTCTCACATAATTATTACGAGAACGGTTGTAAGTATGTTGGCGTGTGTATGCAACTTTTATGTAATTTCTTAACTATTAATTAGACTCGATTTAAAGTGAGATTTCATCTTCATTGAAGGAACTTTACCAGCCACCTGATACACTGAGGCTTCTCTTTTTTTTTTAAATCGGAGAACTTTTTCAAGTTCCACTCAATGGTGCATGCAAGGAAGTTTGCTAAGTGATTTCA
>JABASI010002078.1:0-21239 GCA_019776505.1 Tomocerus nigrus
TCGACTATTTTCTTACATCTTTTGCATCTGTACGGAAATAAAGTGGCAAACTCACATCAAAGAATGCCCATTAATAACCTTCTTACTTATATAATATTATTCCTTTATGTCCAGGTAGTCTCATAACGGATTTCTACCGTAAATGTTTCCTTAAAATCCCTCCTTTTGTGTAGAATCTCCTTTTGTTTATAGTTTATAGAGATACATTAGCAATTCAATAATAGCAACACTATACAAATCTCAACTACAGCCTCGATTCGAAATTGCCATGTCATTTGATGTCATCTACAATCTACTTGATAACATCAAAGTAGTACACCACTTTAAAAGTGAAAGTAGTTATGGTGTATCGATTAAAAATACCTATAGTTATTATTTTAAGATTGTGACTATAATTATTATAAAGAAAACTGTTTTGCCCAATGAACCGTTTAGTAAAAATTGGAATCATTCACATTAGTACCGTAATACAGTTACGAAGGGGGCCAAAAGTAGAAAAATTGAGAAAATACAGGTCGGCACATAATAAATCCTTAACCAAACCAATGGTTACAAGAAATGCTATTTACCCACCAACCAAAAGTAGCTGAAGTGAAAGATAACGGTGAAAGTAATTAGGCAGTTTCGTAATAATATTTTTCATGAAAATACATAAAATTAAGCAGTAAATATTGAACACTAATAATACTTACAATTCGAACAGCAAGATGTCATAGGTAGTACTTTATTTTTAAATGCTTCAGTGTTATAAAAAAAGCAGTTTTTACTGTCTACTAGTTGCCTGCCTAGTATACTAAGTTTTTTAATAGAAAAGCCAATAAATAAGTAAGCTTTTTCGTCATGCAATGTTTAGCAACCACTATTTTAAAGTGAAGTTATACAATCTGTATATACCAATTTCACTAAATTTTATGATGCTTAATTTAAAAGCAAAACATATTTTTGACTTTATTTGGGACCTTTTTATTCATAACTAAACTTAAAGAATTGTCCATTTTTGTATTATTTTATCTCATGCTTAGTAATCAGCCGCCGCTACAATTAAATATCAGACGGCCCAGTAAGACACTAGTGTCAGACACTGTCTCAGAGTCTCCGAATGGTTGTATTAGTAAAAATGGTTTATTTTTTGGTTTGTTGGCCCCAATAAGTAAATGTGTGTTGTGTCCGATTTTCCCATATTCGAGTTGAAACTTTTTTTGTCTCTTCATCCAAGATCGCAAGCGAAGCTTGGAAGAAGTAGAGTAGAAGTATATCAATTTATTTATAAGTTATCGCATTGATACACATTGCACATACATTAGTCGTTTTCATATGAAGTAGTCTTCCAATAGTTACTAAAGGCACTCAATAGAGCAATGCTCAATATTTTGTTTAATTCTGTTTAAAAATCACGAGAATACTAATAACATGCCCAGGTAGGAGTTTCAAGCGAAAGAATCCAATTCAAACGAGAACAGAACTGAACATCAGGAACACGACATCGTGGTCCATCTGGTTATACTGCTTGCAATCTAGTGGAAACTTTTATTTTCACAACGTGCATTCAGGCAACTTCGCAGTAATTTATTATTGCCACGTTACGTTACCTTAATATCGAAGCCAGTCAAACAGAGCTAAATCATTGTTAGATTTTTAGTAATTGAAATGACTAAACACGTTTATATGAATGACTGATTAAAGTATAACAATTTTTTCTAGGAAACGCATGGCAATAGCATAGCATAGCTTTTGCTCTGCACACAACACAGGCAAAAATAAATATCATTTCCGAGTTATTGAGGCATAAGTAATAATTTGCCTAACTAAGCGAGAGCTTATTATTTACGGTAATGCTAAATTAGAAATCAAAAATGGCTGTCTTTAGCGTACCGAGCAACCTGGTTTGATGTAAAATCGCAAAGTTAGAGTTTGTGAAATTACGACAATTCAAAAATATTCCAATGAAATAAGTGCATGCATATATCTCGTTAAAAATATGTAATCAACTCTAATGGTAAGTAGGCGTCGCATTATGACTTAATAAGCTACATAGACTACATACTAACGTACGAGGCTTATACTTACTAATATACTTAGCACTAACGAAGGTACTTAGCACTAACACACTAGACGAATAATAATAATGTTTACTTAGGACTAAAGTAATGATTGACTTAACTACCAGTAAACTTGCATTGAACGAAATTAAAGTGAAATTGTGTAATGCTGAGCGTAGCGTAGTGACTAGCCTTGCAATTCAAATCATTAGTCTAGGTATGCTGCTAGCTGAAGCTAAACCGTTTGTTGATGCAGTAACGTTCAGTGCCAGTATGAGTAATAAAATAAATGCTTTCTCCATCCATGGCATGGCATGATATGTCAGTATTAAATATACCTAGAAGCGATATGCGAAATCGAAATCAAGGAGTGTCATTTTGTTGGGTTCAACTGTAGAATGTGTTATACTTACAAGTTAGTGTTAGTTGATCATATCGTACGTACGTATCGTTAAGATAGTCGCATATTGTGTTTGTGTGTCCCTAGTTTCCTTTCCTTCGCTTAACATCCACCGACTTCAACATTCTCGCTGCTGCAATTACGAAAGTGTAAAAAGGATGTGTCATGCAAACTGTAAGTCGACTGGCTTTGCTCCCTGTTGAGCTGAATCATCACACACAGCTCCTTTAGTCATTATTATGAAAAAACCTTCAAATGGAAATGACATATAAATGAAAATGATTAAACCAGCATTATTTTGTTACTTGAATGATTAAAAATAAGATCATAAAGGGATTTTTTCATGAAAAAAACAGAGGGTGTCGTTCCAGATACCGATTTTTATCAACTAATAAATCAAAACTTATTTATCGCATTATAATTGCAATTGATTTTTTAATTAGCTATCTAGTACGTAATATCTGCAGCGTAATGAAATGAGCATTCGTTTATGTGTGGAACTGTTATAATTGTTATGTTTGCATTGTTATCAATTATTATCTTCTGTGGGCATCATTTTTAACAAGTAGAAGAAAGTCTTCTCACTCGCCCTTGAAAGATTTTATTGAATGATCACGGATTCTTTCAGTTTTATATTTTAGGGTATTCGAGGACAGGTATTAAGATTTCCCAGTGCACTGAAAATAAACGTACCACCCACTGTCATGCGGGTGCTCGGTTCTGCTATAGCCAGCCAACAAAAGTAGCTTTCTGTGAGGAATTTTACGTAGGGAGTGCATTTATGAAGGAGATATACCGTGAAACCTCTTTTAAATGCCTGCGGCCTATTTTTGCCAGGTTTAATGAAAATTTAATCCATTGCTCGTTCAGTCGAGAACCTTCTTTGGTTCCCTGCAGGCAGCCAGCTGAAAAAGCGATTGTTCAGTTAGTAAACCCTTGCAACTATTCTCTCAGTTCTAGATCTCTAGTTGTAGGTAAGTTGAAATCGTGTTCGTTCAGTTCATTGTATCGTATCAATTAAATGCATACCTAAAATTTAAAAAAAATCTATTCATCATAATAATAACCCTCTTTGTTCAGACCCAAGAACCACTTCTCGCGTCACGTAATTACTTAATTACTTTATACGTAGTTTTCCGCTAAACAAAATTCCATTTTAAACAGAGACTGATTCAATATCAAAATACACATTTTTTACTGTTTGCCTAGATTTTACATTGCTGTCTTTGCTACAGTTCATTAGTTTATTAGTTCATTAAACTGATCGGACATTTTTGAATTAGATCATTCATTTAGTTCAATCGAAGAGAAGAAGCCAACTTTCAGTTTGAAACTGGACATTTTCATTAGAAGCTAGTTGTGTTGATACACCATTTTGTCGACCTTTAAGTTACAAAAATTTCCATTATGTTTTACAAAAGCTATGCATAAAACTAGTTACAGACTTAGCAATTGTCGATGACACATTTCTGTTGTTTCCATTTTCGTGCAAATACGCCATGTCAACCTTAAAATTTTAAACAGCTTTAAACAAACTTCATTTTCCAAACGGAATAGCAACTAACTGACGTAAAATGACTATACTACTTGCTACACGCCTCTCATTGTCTCGTCTCATTAGAGACCCTGACGGTTTTTGAGGGTTTTGGGGTATACGCGGTATACCCCTTCACGCCTCTTTTTATACTGGCATTTAATAGATGATTTACGGTAGGAATATTGTGCTATGATATGGTAAAGAATGAAAGAAAGCGGGCATTATTTTGTTAGCATCTAGATGTGCAAGTGTTGCAGTGATTACATTAGAAGCTGACGCTGCGTGAAGCGTAGCGTGAGTTGAGTACGTGTGGGGATGGAAACGCGTATGCTAATAATATATCTTCCTTATCCACCCGGCGCGGCGTTCTCTTTGCCTCGGCACTGGAAATGCATGTTTAGTTAGGGCTGGCACTTTTGGGAAGTTCATGGCAATAAGTAAGGATTGGGACGAAGTGCCGGGGAGACACGGATTCTTATGTACAACGAAGGGCTGATTTGGCTTCGCCAGTTTTATGTTCTACGGATGCAGGAGCAAGCCAAACGTAAAGGAAGGCAGAAGGAGTGAATTAGACTGCAGGAGGAGAGTATACATACATATGCACATATATTCGGGTACAAGGACTCTATAATAATATGGCAGAAGGAGATGCAGCGACGAGGGCCAAAGGGTGGGAGTTGACATGACAGTGCTCTGATCGGGCTCTGACTCTAGTGAATAGCGAGCCGAGCAAAACCAGCTGTACACACTGAAATAAACCCGAAGTTATTCCAGACAGCGTTAGCTGGGTGGGTTTCCTTTCGCAGTTGAGTCAGCATTGCAGACGCCTGTCGCAACTCACAAGGGTTTCCTTATTCATTCACCAGTAACTACAGATACTACTGGAGGATACACACTTATCCGCACACACTCTCTCTCTTTCTCCGGCTAAAACTATTTACTCTGTTCACATCCAGCATCTTACTATAGTTAAGGATTAGCACTGGACATAATAGTTAGTCTGTTTATTACGACAAGTTTAGTTAACACCAACTAACTCATTAAGAACAGAAAAGAATAAAAATTACAACATTCAAAGGTGTGTGCCTATTTGTTTATTCTTATGGTTCTATAAAAGTTTTGTGTGGTGGATTTATTTCATGTGGTCTAAACGTTACAAAGAAATCAATAGGTAGCATTATCAGCATTCAATTCAACAGTTGTTACATCATTCACTATATCGATACAGTACATATCAGTATACAAATGTATAGTTACTCTAAATATGTTAGACACCATAGCATGTTGTTGGCAATAGTGTAAGTACACAGAATGTCCTCTATAAAAACTTTCCATTCAGCAACGTCTTTCTTTACTTTCTCTTGGTGCAATGCATGAATGGGCTATTAAATTATTAACTACATTGAGAGATAAGATTTTGCATAATTTTATGGGTATGCGCATAACATGACATACAGAAATATTTTAGATTCGTCCATTGTCTATAAAAGTATTTTGTCACTTTTCATACACAGATATTTATGCTTACCTACGTGCATTTATTTGCAGGTAGAATGCAGATATTATTGTATGAATGTGAAGGCCTAAGGGTAGATAAGGCGTAACATTTAATTATACTGGGTATATATGATTTTAAAAGGGGTCCTGTTGTATATATTCATTAATTGACAGACGCCGGTTACATAGAAACCCAAGAAACCTTCTCGTGTCGTAGGTCAAAATGAGTAAGGGACTACGTAAGTTAGTGGGGAGTTACTTAATTCGCGGCTCTGATGGACAACAGCTAAACGTTAATGATATTCCTCATGAAACCACCGTAGGACTCTACTTTGCAAGTAAGTCTATATCTGTACTTTCACTTTTGCACAGTATCGTATACATTATTTAGAGCAAGAATAATATAATCTACATGGATCTACGAGCCAATGTAGTGCGAGGGGATTTCCATGTGATGCAACTGTCGAATGTAAAGCTTTTGAGGCATCTCAACATGCCTATCTATGCCACACTATTCTTTCTTTCAATTCAGTACTCAACATTTAGTGATGCAAAGCAGTATCGCAGTTTTGCATTTCTTTAAATTTAAATATCATTTTCAGTAGTTTTTCGACATTTAATTACGTATTTAATAATTGTATGTTCAAAAGATATAAAATTAACAAAGCAAAAATAACATACAAAATTGTATCTCAATAACTACGGAAAAGCTATCTGCAGAGGGAGTAGTATCAAAGTGAGTTGAGACTTTACGATCCATTTATTTTACATTATCCCATGTGACATAACACTAACAATAAGTTAAGATTACGGGAAATTCTTTTCCAAAGCAGATTTTTAAAACACCAATCTATTTTAATGAAAAGTGAAAAGAAAAACATTAAACTTGCCCGCTGCCAGCCATACCATTTCTCAACCACCTCGTGTATGATACCTTTCGCTATTATGTTACTATTTATTTTCTTATGTATAATCTCCCCCAATATACTTATATAGAAAAGAATAATACTAAGGAATGACGTAAGTTACGATATAGCACCTGCACGTACTCTATGGTAAACGCTTACCACAGAGCATCTAATTATTTTAACCTAACTTAACCTAGCCTAACTTAAAATAATGAGATGCTCTATGGTAAATATTTAGTTACATTAGAGCACGTTCAGGTGCTCTATCGTATCTCATTTTAAGGAATGCCCTACTATTTAACCACTACGACTACGACAGCTATATCTGTACATTGAAAGAACTCGGCTGTCTAGCCGATAGGATTAAGTAAGTCTCAAGAGTACATCTACAGTACCTACTCTATTTAAACATTATGTTCCTAGTTGCTATTTTAGTGAGAAATCTCATATATAAAAATTTATATGGTATGTATATAATACATACAAAGCATAAATATTTAGTACATATTCAGATATTTTGATTATTGTGTTGTGAATATGAATAGAAGGCAGTGGTATGGTACCTGATCCTAAAATACCTTACAGATAATATTAAAACATATGAAAGAAAATTTATGAAGTATCTTAAGGCATAATCAATTGGCAATAAACGTTTCAAAATTCTTTGAACATATATTTGAAGTATAATTAGGAAATCAGAATAATTTACTTTACCTTAATTATTGAGCGCTAAAGTCTTCTTGTTTATGTTACGAGGTACGTTAGTATAAAAAATTGACAATGAAAACTTGACATTATTATGAACATTGTATTATTGTATATCCGGAAATAGGAAAAGTTTATAAAACAACAATGAGGAAAAAAAGTGTCTAGAAAAGGAAATTTACTTCATTAAAAAGTTCTTTGATTGCTGTGATTAAATTTTCCCTAACTTCAATTTTTTTTAATTCTCAGGCGAGAAGTCAGAAAAAACGAAAGAGTTTTCGGAGCGATTGGTGAAGTTCTGTGAAGCGAGGAAAATATCAGGTTTGTCATTTGAAGTGATCGTAATTCCACTTGATGAGCCACAGGATCGAAATTCAGCTTCCATTTCCTGGAGGATGAAAACTCATTTTCTGATTTTTCATGGAGATGACGCCGTAGCGAAAGAGGTAGCTAACACTTTATTATTATCTTTACGGTATAGGTAATATAGATTCATGTAGTAGAACAAAGCAATCTATCTACAGCAGTATAAGGAAGATATTATAGCGTCTACTCTAAACGTAATGTCTGTACTATAGCAGGCGACTTACACCTATGCACATATTGTTCTTCCCCCAAGAATTTCATTAAAGTAGATTTTAGTTAAACCTTTGTTCACAAACTTACATCCGGAGATTCTTCCTCCATCACCATCAATACTTTTACATCCTTTCTCCATAAAGTTAAGCCTAACTAAATAACTACATGAAATTCTATGGGCTTAGTTAATTCTTATATATAGCAGGAGCAGGTATTATTAACCTTGTACTAAACCGATTTTGTGTATACGGTTCTTGATGGCGGTTAACTACCCATCTGGATGGGGTTAATTTTATTCTCTAGTAGTAAAACAGAGCCATTCGACGGACGCATACGGCAATGACAAAGTTAGAGAGTTTCTTATACGTATCATTAATGCCAGGTGTTTTTATCTGTAGTGGATGTAGGTAGTTTAGAATGAAAACCTTTTTTCGATGCCAGCTAACATTTATAAAAGGAAAAAAATCATATTTTAAAAATCTGCCTCAATGACAGGGTAGATAAATACCCACAAACCTTTCCCAATTTAAATTCGAAAGAGATGGGAAATGACGGCCAAGGTTCCTATAATTATAATTGGTACATAAAGTTATTGAGTGGTGGAACCGTCTTCCTTTTCTACTGACATTGTATTGAATGAATGTAAATGCATAAAGTCAAAGCATAAAGAGACCTAGTCTCTAGTCACAATAATCATAAGTTAACAACCGACGCATAATAAAGTCATCAATTTTAATTTTTGATCTTCTCATGCACTATGCACAATTCGTTGGAAGACTGATGTCTATAGGAAGTTGTGTCTTGTGTCTTCACCTCATCAGCATAACGTTTACCACTGACAGTTGACTGGGTGGGTACTCATAATATTGCCTCTAAGAAGGCTTTGAATTCCATTTCTCCTCTCATCCTGCGCATTTGCAGAATCAAACCTGACTTTACCCATCTTGTATTCAAAATTCCTAGACAAATAAATAAAGACAGGGACTATGACTGATAATTACTTTCTTACAGAGCTGAACTTTTTTCATCAAGAACTCGCAAGCATTTCCTAACGAAATAGCGTTCACAAATAAATAAATACAAGATCTCAGAATTTCTATTTGGACAACTGATGGAGATGTCATGAAGTAAACATTATTTTTTGTCGTAACATAAGCAATGCTATCCCAGAGTGCTTGTTAAGTTTGTTTTGGTTATCAAGTTTTAGTTTTTGTACATCAATAAGGGCTTGTTGCAATGAGCATTCAGTGCTGGTATAGTAGAGTAGGTATCTGGTTTTTGACTCAAGCCTACCATTAGCATCATAAACATTGGTGTTGAATTGTAGTTTATTGTGTTACCTGTCATAGCAATATTTTTTACATACTACAACTGTCTTCATTAACGAAGAACACTTTTTCTTCTGTAGATAGCCGTAAATGGAAGCCACAAAAACGCTATCCCGGGCTTGGTCTCACCTCACTCCGCTATCTAATCATAATTCTATTCATCACCGATATCTTCCCCTCAATAGCAAAAAAATCCATTCATTTGAAGTTTAAATGAATATAAAATTAGTATTAATAGTAAGTATATTTCACCATTCAGCAGCCAGCAGGCATGGGCGCTGTTGAGAGCACTGAAACCAATTAGCAGAAATCTTGCACATGCTCCAATTTTTCACCGAACGCTACCAAACTTTCCCCAAAGATCTGATTTTACATTACCAAGGGCTCATGAGACTTATGTGGAAGTAATTGTTTTGAGTCGGACGGTAGCCAACTACTTTAAAGATTTCCTTACAACTTTGAAGCTGTTGGCAACTGCCTTACTAAACAATTACTTTTGGTACTCATGCGCCCTCGGTAATAAGTATATGTAGGTACATAATATGTAAAATCAGATTTTTAGGGAATGTTTGGTAGCAGTCCAGTACTCTCACAATGCCCTCCTTGTCCTTAAGTCTTTTACTTAAGTAGTAATTAGTTAGTTAGTTAGTTATAAGTTCATGTACCCTTTTTACACGCGCAGCTGTCTTTCATTTCAGGTTTTGGTCTTTTGAAAATTCAACGTGATAATAAATTTAATTTCAATTTGAAAATAATATTTGAAAGATTATAATAAATTATATAGACTATTTTTATAACATTGAATTCTACAATTTAGGCATCACGATTAGGATTATAATTACCTATCTAGGTGTATTCTCAGACATTATTATGCCCATGAATTCTCTATAACCTACATGCAGAAGCCAGACTACTTTCGACTTTTTATGGACATTGACAAACAAGACTCATATATACAATGTTAAACAAATTTGTCAAAATACACAGACTCCTATTTTAAAACATATTTTTTTGTGTCTTTATTCCGAAGATTTTCTTTACTATCGGCATTTTGAGAGAGCGCCTGATGAACTAATTGAGTTAATGCATTTTCTTGAGAAACTCTTAAGTATCCTTTTAGTCAGAAAATAGCGAGGTCGTGGTTGGTCCATTGTTGAAGTGAGCTCAAATCGCCAGTCACGCTTTGACTTTATAGTAGTAACGGCTACATTCCTGATGTTACTAAGGCATCTTTTAAAGAAGAACGCTGATGGATGTGGATGACAGTTCCAGTCGTTAGTAGAGTAAAGCAAAACAAACTTTTGCTACCTAAACATGAATTAAAAATAATGACGTAGAAAAAGATGCAGAAGTTTATGCTTACCATAAACACCGTCGGATATGCTACATAATTTTGAAGGGCAGTCAATGTTTACTTTTTTATAGGTACTCCTAATGATTCGAGATGTAATGCCTCATTGCCATTGGTGGACTATTTAGCATACTTAATTAAGTATGCACCACATAAATTGTGTTACAAAATAACCTGTTTACAGAAAACAATTGTTTACGAAAAGATTCATTTATTCTTACACTTAAAAAAGATGCGTTGTCAAGAAATAGCAAAATATTTGATTTTTTCACAACTATATTCAATTATGGACATTTTACACAATGCTTTACCGATTGTGTAAATGTTTCAAATCTTTAAAATATTGCTAAATAGTGGAAAATTTGTAACAAAAGGGGCAGCATTATTGAGACAAAGACAAATATAAGATCCGAGATTTAAAACCTGAACTAAAACCATATTACAGGAAAACTAATCCGTATAATAATTTTTAAATGACAGGAAGCCATGAAAACATGTTTCTATCCTAAGTGAAAGCAAATGGATGTCTGCAATGCCCCAGCCCACATGTGGGTTCTGTTATGGAGCATTAGCAGGAATTGAAGCCTTAGCTCAGCTAAGATAAAAGTACGAGAAAGGAAAAAATCATTATGATGACGAATTCTGTTGTCAAAAAAGTTGTCTCTGCTAAAGACAGTGTGAAAGTGTGCATTTTTTGTAGGTGTCGCCTGCACGTAAGATGTAACACTACTTGGAAAATAAAAGAGAGTGGAAGCCGAGATGTACGAAAACAGATATATTGCTATATTTGCAGCGCAGCGGGGTAGGATTGTATTTTTCAGTCCCAGGTTTGGTTTAGCAATAGGAATAATCTGGATAAATGGAAAACATGCTATATTAACCCTTGCAAGGCTAACCTCTCCAAAGTTTTATAGTTCTCAATGCACTTTTCATTTGACATTTATATTACAAAGAGCTGGAACCTTAGACCGTCGACAGATTTATCTTTGCGGGAAATATTCTACAACAGGTTTACAAAAATTATTGATAGTAAAGAAATAATTATATAAATAACCATTGCTGAAATTATATTAAATTGACTTTATCTCCTTGAGTTCACCTTGGAAGCATTGCCAGATTACCAATTTCTCTCAATGCTATTAGATATACAGAAAAATAAGAATTATTTAAAATTATTTCTCTTTTGGCCAAGTAAATGTCATCACCTTTCGAAGAACTGATATCCATGACAAAATGAAACGGTATACATAAAGAAATAAGTCTGCTACCACCTCTGCTATCTTCCAAGAGAGTTCATAGACATTTTAAATGCTTTTTAATACTCCATATTTTTCCCAGCACATGCATTCGTTGGGTATCTTTCCATGTAAAACATAGACAACTTTAGGAGGGAGTAAAGGAGACAGGAAGAAGGTGTTAAGAAAGTCTGAATGTGGAATGACAGATGGAATGGACAGTGAAAGCACCATACATAGTGATAGTGATGCATACTTTATATTTGGTAAACATCTGTATAATATGCATAAGCGCCCAAGAAGCGAGTAAAACGGAATTGCGTTTGAATAACGTTGTATATATACAGATGAAGATGAAGGAAGCATTAATGTGTTTGTGTCTGAATATAAACAGGAATACCTGATCCGCAAATACAGCGTACAAGAGAGTCCTACTCTAATCCTGATCGATGGCACTTCCGGACGTGTTATTAATTTTGAAGGGAGACAGAAGATCTTAGAAGACCCAGAAGGCCTTCAATTTCCTTGGAGACATCCTTCTTGCTCTCAGATTTTGGATTCGGGACAGTTGATGTCCAACACTGACATTCCCTCTCATTGTTCAAATCCTGCTTTGAATATTAGCAGCCCTGAGTCGTCTTCTTCCTCAATGTCGCTTTCTACCTCCAATGCTCCCCACCCTTCCAAAATTAGGGACTACATCAAAGGGTTTTACTTTGCTGCCTTCTGGGTACGTTCTTTCTTCGTCCTCTCATCACACAGCTTGTTTATGTGTTCAATTCTATAGCTGGATTCCTAGTATTTCTACTCCATACTAAAATGCATGCAATTCAAAGTTGCTTTCAACTTCTATCATTCTAATCCGGATTCAAATATTTTACACTAGCTTTGCAGGTATTATCTTTGCTATTGAACTTGTGTATTGGTTAGTCAATTATATGGAATACAGGTACCTAAGTATATGTATATATTTATACATACATATTAGATAAATAGTGTCGTTGTCACTTTTGGGGGAAACCAAACTTTTAGACCCAAATCTTCCTTTTTCATACTTATTTAACCTACCCTCCCCAGGGATTTTATCTAAAATAGACAGCGAAAATTCCATGACAAAAGTCTGTAAACAAATAGTAGAAGCAAATCTCATTAGAGAGTTATCCATGGGTCATGGGACCTTAAACAATTTCAAGGAAGGCTACCAAATAATAAATCTGTTAATATGATTCGAGTAGTAATGTGAATGTCCTACTACATTTCTTGCGAATTTTCTGTTAAATTACACTCTCATGTAAACAGTAAATAGATTAAGAAGAAAGAGATATTTTCAGAACAGCACAAAGGCTTTAATACCGAGAATGTAGATATGCTAGAATTCTTCTTGACATGCAGAGTAAATAAATTAAATGGAATGAAAGGATTTATTAGCATTTATAATATGGAACATACACAACATAAAAGCAAAACGTATTTCATGATACCTTTCTGTGTAAATTTTCAGTGCCCACCCTGTCGTAATTTTCTTTCAAATTTGGTTGATGTGTACAATCGAGTAAACAATGAAAGAAAACAGTTCGAGATCATATTCGTCAGCTCAGACAGGTAAGTCTACGTTTAAGAAAAGTTTTAGTTTAAGTTTTACATCACGCAAGTTTTAGGAATTTTTCCGAGTAGTAAGTGCTTATAATATTATAGGGACAAACAATTCAAACAAATATATTTATGAGTCTTTTTATTAAGCGCAGTTTACCTTAGACTTACAAAAATTGGATAGTCAGTCGTTAGTATATCCCAAACGGGTCTATGCGTTGAGTATACGTACCAAAATGGATCCTTAAAGTCTTCCAGTCTTCCCCTACTAAGGAAAAGCAAAGCAGCGGACATAACCATGGAAGCCATTATAAGTATTCATCAAGCCATTGTGTGGCTTTAAAAAGTAGATTTAATACTTAGTAATTATTCCATGTTGGTCCGTTTGATTAGAAATACACATTTTAATTATTATGTCTGCTAGTGCGAAACATAAAAAACAATTCTAGCTTGATTTAAAGTCAGCAGGAGAGATTCGAAAGCATTCTAAAACCTCTACTCACGTCAAACGAAGCTTAATATCGTTGTTTGGTATAGGGAATTTATTTAATACAGTTATCGTAATTAAAGTGTAAGTTATTACTAAATAATTTACGTTTTGATGTTTTTTAGCTAGGTTACGTATGTATGAAAAAATTTGCAAGTATGTTGTACTGAAGTATATTTCAAAAAGCATATCCTTATCAACGGAATCTAACTGGAGAAATATCTTATACGGATTAAATGAAATCCCTACAAATTCTAGTTGTAAAATCAAAACAGTCTCTTTCTTCCTGTACTAAGGAAACAACGAATGGATTTTAATTGTCAATGCCATAGCATACCTGTTAATAACAAGAATAGACACTTCTAGCTTCGTTGTGGAAAATTTTGAGTAACATAAGAGCATTAAATTCGGCGTCCTATAATTGGCGAAATTCCCATAATCTATTTAGTTCATCGTTTATCTATAAATGGATTTATGATGAAGTGGAAGTAGACCGAAGTCCAAAGATTTGATGCTGCCAAAAAGCCGATTATAATGTCTGTCGATTTGAAGTTGGCTTTCATGTATAAATGTAACTATTCCAGGAGTAAGGAGTCTTTTGACCGTTTCTTCTCTTCTATGCCCTGGTTGGCAATTCCCTACGAAGATGAAAAGCGCCGAAAAGATCTAACAGCAGCTCTTAATATTAAATCTATCCCTACACTCATCATCATTGATTCTCAAGATAACATTATAACTTCTGAAGGCCGTCTGGAAATTAACGAAGATTTAGAAGCCTTAGTAAGTATTTACTTATACTTATGAATAGTGACTTCTGCCAATGCGATAACAAAACTTAGATTACCAAAAAATCCTTCTGCAAAACAGCATCAGCCATACAGATCTAATTATTCAATTCAGAATCCATACATTACTATCAGTTTTATTATTCCACGGATTTAATCTAAATTTAATTAATGATTGTTAAAAAGGATTTCCCGTGGTACCCGAAAGTTGTGGAGGATCTACGAGATAAACATTCTACAATTCTAAATCACTCCATGTGCGTTATTTATTTCCTCCCAAAAGGTAATTAAATTTCATTTTGCTACTGATGTTACTACATGTCTTTTCTATAATGTTGGCATAATACAATAGTACCTCTGACCTACTTAATTTGTGTAATAAAATGAAACTTTTGAGTTAATCTGATCTACAGACAGAATTAAATCACTATTTCAAGGAATAGCTTTAATTTAGAGGAAATAAATAGGTGCTAAAATTTCAAAAATCTTTATATTAATCAGCACCACTCAAATTTTGTGATCTGGGAAACTTAACCTTATTGTTCAACAAATGAAGCATTTGCAAAGCAATTGTGTCTAGGCTTTTATGGGACATCGCTTGCACAAAATAAACACTACCAATTTTCACTTAGCCTTTGATAGTTTTTATTTAAAATCGAGTTTGGATTTGAACTTCAGAAGTCAATGTAGGTGCATATTTAGTATAGTACATATAGGTATACTTAGTAGCAGAATAGAAACTATAAAATATGAACTTGAACACTTCTGCTTGTACGACTATTGTGTTAAATAAGTGTTTTTGTTTCTGCAGATGATGACGGCGATAGTGAGTATGAGAATGCAGAAACAATTCTTCGGCCTATTGCAGCAGAAGTTGCAGAATCGGATATCGAAGAAGCCTTCCAGCCGAAATTCTTTATTGCATCGGATGTAAGTTATGCGTCTGTAACAAGTTTACTGAAAAATGAGATTTGCAGCAGACACTGACCTTGAACTACTTACTTTACTACTTCCACTTAGCAGAACTTTAAGACTTGGTTTTCTCAATTGTAATCTCAAAATTGGTTTACAAATAATCGTTGTCTGCTGCCAGTGGCAGCAAGAAAAGTTTCAATGATAAATTAAAGTAAAAAATATCAAAATAGTATAACGGGAAAATTTTTGTAGAATGATACTCTAAAATTATTTGTGGATCTCAAGCTTAACGTATGTTTAGGCCATTAAAACGACGTTTAAAAATTTTAATTATACATTGCAATTCTTAAGGTTCTGCAGTGTTTACCTTAAGGTGCTGTAAATTGATTTCCCTATATTTTTTGGCAGTCTGAGTTGTCGGAGTCGTTGCAGCTCTTCATAGATTTGGACGAGTCGTCTTCGCATCTTGTAATTTTGGACATACCAAATTTTCGATACGCCGTCCTCACAGATGGCCAAGTACGAGATGAGTCAACTGCACGCGAATTCCTTCACAAATTTCAATCGTCTCAGCTTAAATATCGATACATTCAGAGTCGATTTATTTAGACATTAACATGTAATGAAAATTGCAACTAAGATACCTACCTATAACAAATACATTTGCCAAACGATTGAATGTTTTACTAACCTCTTGTCGCATACTTAAACAGCACCTACACATCAAAAATTTGGTTTAAAAATTTATTTGAATTAAATCTTTCTATAAATTTATACAAAATACTTTTATTATTTGTATAGTATAAAGTCCTGTATTTTACAAGAACTTTAATTAATAGCGAAAATAGAAAACTTCAACATCAGACAAACCCAACAATGGGAATGAATATGACTAATCTTTCAAATAGTAATGAGTCCTTATACCACAAAGAGTTTATTCATAGATAATCGAGTATTTATGAATAACAACCTGTATTTTAAACGATGCAATCTAAATTCTATAACTCCCCATGGAAATATATAACATTGCACTGATTATGGTATTGAACATTTTATGCGAAGGTAAATAACAGCTTAACAGCGCCCACTTAAAATAATATATGCATATTACAGCAAAATTAAAGTTGTTGCTAAAGGCAGACTTTATTGACACGATACATGTAAAAACAGTAAATATAACCAATTTACATTCAGTCATAACCATGCCAAAATTTATTTAGTACACCTAATGAAACTAGTTCATTAAAGAGATATATTTCTACTGTATCTTTTTATAATTTTCAATAAATTAACAATTGCATATTGTAAATCTATCCTACAAAAGCCAATAGATTTTACCTCAAAACCAGATGACTTGCAACTGTATTTTTTGAGAAAAATGTTCTCTTTCTTGAAATTCTAATTGGATATCAACAACAAGTTGAAATAAGCAACCCATTATTCTATAAAACTAAAAGTATATTAAAGTGCATCACGTTAAGTTCCGTCAATAACTTTCGCTTCCGCTATAACAATAATCAATAGTCTACATTCTACTAGTTATGATAATACATAGATTCCATTTACAACCGCAGTATAATCTTATAACCAACACCATTTAATTAAAGTCTACATAAGTAATAGTAACAAAGAGTCCAGAAAAATCTGCTTCTCAGCAGATTTGACTTGGAGGACACAAGGATCGAAATAATCCATGATGACTGAATCTTTCATGTTTTTAGCAACTTGCTCAAAGGCTCTCCCCAAAATACTGCAAACAATAGAATAAAACAATTCAATTTAAATCCAAAAATAGATAAACATCAAATAAGTGCATTATTTATTAGCATGAGATCGAACCTTTGAGTTGTATCAACAGCAAGTGGCGGTATGCCGACAACAAGGTAATAGTCGTCATCCTGTGGGGTCATTAAAACCATTGGGAGTTGATGTAGCTGACGATCCTTTCGACTGGACACAACTGCTTTGGTCACAAACTGAACGAAAAATCTTGCTGCATTTGGATGGCAGAAGTATTTCACGTCAACACCCTAATTTAAGAAACGAACAAAACAAAAAATGATCAAAATAAAATTAACTAAGTACCTTAACATACACTTTTAGTAGTTCACTTACAGGCTGAACTTGAACGCACATAAAGGAACCAAACACGAGCAATTGATTTAAATCGCAAATGGCTTGGACTTCCTTATAAACTGTAGTGATTAAAGTTTTCGCATGATTTAATCCACTTTCCATTTTGGTCCCAGTCATTCTAAACCAGTCATTCATATTAGCTAATTATCGTCGAATAAATAATTAATTTTAATCAAAAATTGTAATAGCAATATCTAATTGTACAAAAATAGTAATTGTGCATACTTGTTCAAAAAGTCCAGAGTATTCATAAACTTTTCCGATGGTGAGGATTCGATTTCTGGTGACTCAAGTAGAGCCATTGCTCCTAAAGCCGTATCCAGTGCACTGTATTTATTTTGGTATCCTATTTGTGCAGTGAATGTACCAATTGTGACTTCATCAAAATGGTACTTGGAACGAATCCGTGGTGAACAGAAAGTTTCTTTCAGGATTCTTCGAAGAGAGAGGTCCATCGAAGTAAACTTCTGTCGCACTTGACTTAAAGGCAGGCTGTTTGAAAACAAACAAATATACAGAAATACAGGTATGTTAATGTAGGTTAATTGGTTAAAAATAAGTTTCTGTGAAAGGTTAACTGACCCAGCATCAGCCAGAAACTCGTGGTAACGTTGCTCTCCCCTGTAACACCACGAACGAAATTTAGAAGCGCAGTAGGGTGTCATCTTGATGCTGTCATAGAGATTCCAGTGTCGATACAATAAGAGGCACAGTCTAAAGGAAGTGTCAAAAAGTCAAAATACACTTAGAGCTCTTTTATGGTAGAAAAACACCATCGACTCTTAGTTGTAGTTTGTACTTACTCATTTTCAAACACAACTTTCAAGCAGTCTCTTGGAATATTTTGAGAGTGGGACACCCGAGCAACGTGATCTTGAAGTTGCGTGACGAACAATAGATAACTGGCTCGTGGTAATTTCTCTAAGAGATAAGACTCCGTCAAACTAACAGCTGCCCACCAAATTATCTCCGTTTGATCCCTTGACAATTTCCAAGCCAATTCTAATGCAGTCAACGAGGCCTGAAATTTTCAATTAAAATTATCTCCATTATTTATTTGATATGAATGAGTCATCATTATAGTTATGTTTAGTCCATTGAAATTGTACCGGGGTTCCATATGACGTGTATTTGGAATACTCATAGAGAATTTGTCGTCGTTTCTGATCCCATTCTATGAACTGCTTCTTTTTCCCCAACACTGTCGGGTCCATGCGGCTCCTTTTCCGTTTTTCTCCCGGAATGGGGACACCATCATCATCAGCTATATCTTCGTCATCTCCACTTTCGTCATCATCATCATCATCAAGAAAGTCAACCTGTAGAACAAGTACATAAATACGGCAAGCCTTATAGAATAATTAAGAAAAGGTATAAAGAAAATAGTTCGTACATCATCTTGGCGGAACAACTCGTCGAACGACGGAATGTTAGAATTCTCCTCAGGAGAAGACACAACTCGAACCTAAGTATAAAATTCTCAGTTAGCAATAATAGTATATTATTATAATTATGTCGGGTGCTCACCGTACCACGTAAACACAGTCTAACAAATATAATTATTTTCTTGGACAACTAACCAGCTTTGACTCGTCATAAATGTTCAAAATATGAACAGGCTTATGGCTATCGATGATGTAGATTGGCTGGCGTGGTTTATCCAATATTTCCATTACATCAACACTACCACCGCAGTTCACCAAAACTAACACGTCAACCTAATAACGTAAAAAGTGTAAATTGCGACAAATTTGCAATTGCATAATAACACATTTATAATGATCAACTTTTATTTATATGTATCAAAATATGGACTAACGCTTTGTTGAATCTTCAGATAAGTCACTCTCATGTCCTCAATGCCTTTTATTGGTTTGATGATGTACATAACTCCATCATCATGGAAAAGTCTTTGAAGAATTTTGCAAGTACATAGTGAATCCACATCATGGTTCGCCATCAACAGCACTTGCTGCAAGTTGGAAAAAAGCGATATTAATTACCCATGTACATTAAAAATTTATAAGAACAGTCAAAAAAAGGAACCAATATAAATTTTCTTCCATTAACCTTTCCCAGGAGCTGGAAATAAAAGTCCTTCTTCAAATCCTCGATAAACATTTTGGCTCTCTGATTAACAGTTAACTACACTATTGTTGGTTACAAGCAACAGGGAGCCAGTAAATGGTCAAATCAGAAATTCCCTGTTGTAACGGAAGAGAAAATATTTACTACTGAGAATTTCCACAAGTTGGTTTAATAAATAAATTCAAATAGCAAATGCACAAACAAAAGTATGAAGTTGAAAGTACAGCGTGGAGTATACTCTAGTCTAGACACTGACTTACTTGCTATGCCAGCAGCTGTAGCTGGGCGTGATTTGCATTCAACACTGTCGACTGTAAAATCAAAGGAGACAATCAGAAGTTACCTAAACACTGATACCTATGCTGCATATACACAGTCAAATATGGTAAATGTCTCAAGATTTGCAACAAACAAAAGAAGAGAGCAGATATTTAATCCTGAAAATATTTGCACTTGTAATTGGAATATCATTTGAAAATTAAGTTTACAAGGAATTACCAGTAATACCAGTGAGTGGTGAGAGTCGTATGGAATGCAGAATCTAATTTTATGGTAAACTAAGTCGCATTTGTAGTTGAAATTGTCAGGGAGGGACAAGAAAGGCAAACTGAAGAGTACAATCTACTATCACATGAAATGAATATGTACCTAGGTGAATAACGTTGGCGCTCGCATGTTCCAACTGTCGTTGATGAAGAGACGACCGATTTCCCTCCAGTATGGAACGCATGTCTAGAATGTCTACAGACATAGACACTAGACAGTCTGGGTTTTCTTTTCTCAGTCTCCCCTACACCTACATACACATACACATAAGTAGACAGATTCAGATAATTGTTGCATGCATGCATGGTGGTTGGTTATGGTGGTGCTGATGCTGGTGGGATGCGATAGAGAATATGTTATGAATGATAGTATAATTTGTGATGCTGTCAGGGAAAACCACACAATTCGGAGCAGTGAGAGAAATGAGATGAATATACCCAAAAATATCTAAAAAATAGAATTAATGTATTTTTAAAATGGAATTTGACAAGACAATCCGAGAACACGAAAGCAGACGTCCGTTGTTAAAATTGCAGTCAAATCCGAAATCAATTCCGATTCTTTCAAAACAAATATGGGAGGGTATATTATTGTAATCGAACGCGTGATTTCTTATAATATTACCCCCGGGTATTGGGGTACATCCCCATATACGCTAACAAGAAAATGGTCAGAATTTACTCTGCAAAGGCTTTATTGAGGTAATCTACTAGGTATATTAAATGTAGAAACATCTATACAGGGGAATAACGCCCCTGAATATAGGGGTACACCCCCCCATATAGGACAACATGGAATTTCGTCGGAATCTCGTAGGATTAATGTCCCGGCTATATGGGGTATACCCCCATATAGGCTAACACAGAATTTAGTTCGAATGTTCTGAAAGCTAATGTATTGGAGTAATACACTACGTAGATTTACAATATAAAAGCCGCTAAAACATGGGGTTAAAGGCACTAGAAATAAGGGGTAAACCTCTATGTAGGCTGACAGAGAATTTCGTAACCGATGCTTGCGATGTACCCCATACATCCGGAGGTATTAAGCCCACGGTATACCGGTTTCTATGTACATATATATTTGAAATCTACGTGGTTAATTACCCAATAT
>JABASI010002079.1:0-21238 GCA_019776505.1 Tomocerus nigrus
GGTCACGGAGAAAAGGTTAGGCTGTTCAAAACCTTATTTTCTCATCAATTGATTCCTCCCTCACCAAATTACAAATTATTGAAATTACTCTCCCTACTTATGAGACACCCCCTTAATAGCAAAGTAGTAATATTTATTCTCTTGGACAAAATGAGCAAAAGGAATGAATAAAAAATATTTAGTTATTATAGCTTCGTTAAGTTTGTTTGCCTTGACGCGTTAAAATAAATCTGCCCTTTTGCTTGTGTATTAAATGAGTTGAGTTAAGAGTAGGAAGAAGATGATGTGATGGGATAGTTTTAGATGTGTGGTTCGCCAACAATCTTTAACTTTTGAGGATGAGTCCGTGTATGGTGTCTGTCTGTTGCGTGCATTGAGGGATGACATTGAAATGGTCTGGACTGCCTGCCTGGTCGGACTGGAGAGTTGCTGGAGATTCTTCTTCGGCATATTCACCCCTGCCGACTCCTCCTATTGTTCTCCTACTGTTCTCATCAGACAACACTCCAACAGCATCCTGTCATTTAACTCTAATTTATATCTTCCTTTCCTTATTGCATTAACTTACTTCCCATCTCATCCCATCCCTCTCTCTCTCTCTCTACTTAAATATCTCTTTGCCTATGCACACGCACAATCATTTACTTGTACGGACGCCTACTTGGCTAACACAAATATTCCCAATATTATATTTACTCTTTCTAATAATCATAATAATAAAGTTACATCTCTGTTCGTGCAAGTTATTTAGATCCATTCCTTACTTTTTTATTCTCTTTTACCACGGGATTTTTTGTTTGATTGCCTATTTACATGGCATGCCATTGCTTTAAATGGAACAGACGTCCTTCTTTCTTCCAACAATGTACACAGTATTGATTAATCAATTATTATCGGTACCGTTATTTTATTCCTGAATTCAAGAAACAGTTTATGCTAAGAATGCTTGTTCAAGGCAGCAGGGGACTCTTGTTTCTTATTCACTTAGGAAAAAGTACACAGCCCTTGGGGGTCTATTAGTACTCCAATAATTTAGCTTCGTCAATGTTTACAAAAAATATTCAACTCTGTTTTCATGTTTTATAAATAATTGTAGCAAATATGTACAGGTGGTATAAAACCAGGTTTTCCCAAGTCAAAATTCATCTAGCTAATAATCAAGGAGAAATAACAGACTTACGGATATAGTCAATACAATTATACCTGCGTACTTTTATGTTAAAAATTAATAGCTATCTTTACGAAATGTTAATTCTCCATCCGCTCGACTTTATCGATAGGTACGACTTTCTTTGTAAAGATTTTCAACATCGCTGAAATATCAATGCTATCCAATATTAAGCCAGAGACATAATGCTACTATAACAGTATAATATATAACTTCTTTGCATTTAGCATGATAAACATGCGTATAATATTGTATCCATGAAATATTCCCATAATATCTTTACAACAGCTTCGCCATTTAAATAGGAAATTGTTTGATCATTGAAAAAGATTCTCTAATCTGCAAAGATAAAATTATAGATTGTGGTGGTGGTACGTATGAGTATGAGGATGAAAGGGTCGGCCACCTGCCGAATGCTATCACTTGTTAAATACTCTCCCAAAGCATATCTGAGCAGTGTGAGCAGTATATTATTTAGTTAGTCATTAGCATCCTATGTCACTGCTAATGAAGCCATTCGTCAATGGTCACAGAATCGACATACATTTAAACATTTTAAGAATTGGACATTTAGGGAAATGATGAAGTTCCATCGTAATAGCATGCACACACAGGTGCACGTGTACATTATACGAAAGCTCATTGAGTTTTACTTACAAAGCATAAATTATTATTTATGCTTGCAAACAGGTAACTGAAATTGAGTGAGGAAAGAATGACGAAGTAATTTAAATGTAGAGTGTGTATGTCGGACCAATTGAAGGCTCCTGTCTGTCTGCCATCGACAGAACATTGACAATTAGACAAGGAGAACTAAAGTGAAAAGGACAAATGTGATTTAAGATCCCTTACTTACCTACTTATCATATCATTATGGCCATCCTTTATAGCCACAGCCTATTAACTCTGCCTGCACTGCCTTTTGAAGGAGTTGTACCCTTGTGCCTAATAATAAGAATCAGATAATGAGTGCAATATTACCAACTTGAATCAATAGATCGCCATTCATCAACTCTTTCTCCAATTCCCCATACTGCACTACATTGCTATAATATTACTTTTACTATAACTGGCTACACTAATCCGACTTAAAGTAAGTTTCCCTTTTCCTCTCCACTTTCATTCTACGATTTAAGTAGCTACCTATCAAAACCTCCCACAATAACACTCAATCCTTTTTACAATGAAAAAATTTGTCATTTGGACAAAATGTGGTGATCCATTCAGCTGTGGCTATTCACACTCGTGCTCAATATATTTAGTATATAGTAATATACTCTACATAACATAATATAATATAATGTAATATAATATATTACCGAGTATATAGGTAAGCATACACATTATTTACTAACTGACTAAAAATAAGCTGGCCTAAGACACAAGCCTAACTATACCTATGTGCATATCGATGTAACATAAAAGAAAATAGTATGAACTAGCATGAAAGTAATATAGTAAGTTTATTTGTGGGATTTAGTTAGTATAAATATACTAACATATAATGCAATAATGTACTTTGTGTATTTATATGTAGTAATAGTAGTAATAAACTGTTCAAACAGATATGACATAGTAGTGGAAGCAATTTGTGTTCAATTTCTTCAATTTTCTAAAACCAATCCTCCTTTTTACCTCAAAACAAGTTGCAAATCTGAATAGAATGTAATATCTCTATTCGTTTACAAGTTATTATTATATTATGACCCATAGACAAAGTTTTCATAGCATAAAAAATAAGCATCTTTTCGCCATAAGGCACTCAGAGCCTATTCATCGCATCGGTGTGAAGGTTTGGTAGTGTGTGCTGGTTGAAATTAGTGAGAGCGGACCCTTAAACCTTACCGGAACGAGGCAGCAACGGTAGGTTATCACGTGGCTGATACCTTTTGCACTTTTTATGGCCATTACCATCCAATAATAATGCAAAAGATATCGGCGATGGAAACAGAATGACAAAAGTGCAAAGGGATTGTGCATATTAGACTGTTTCAGTCTAAGTCTTCTTATATGCGTATGACCTGTTGATCCCGTGACCCGATTGACTCTATTTAGAAACCTGAACCTACATGTGACCCTTAAAACACGTGTATCGAGTAAGGGCGAGTTAACTCTATCCGTTCATGAGTTATCACACAAATGAACAGACGGACTGACAGATCAACGGGCGCAAAGTTTCTATACAGTAGCTTCTGTTACTGAATAATAATGTAGTAAAATTCACAGCCCACAATGCATACAGCATACAATAATCAACAAACATAACTATTCAATATTTTTATTTATTTAGTTACAAGTAAATAGAATTTTAATATAATATCATTTAAGTGGCTAGTTTTTGTGGGGTTTTGTATGTGGACTTGTTATTATTACGGTGGTAATAATGGTGTGGTGGCTGGTGGGGTCCCTCGCATTTAAAATGCGAAGTTGCCTAAAGAAAAAAAATATGTAAAGATACATTTAAGAATGGAAAACTCGGGAAAATAAATATTGTTGCGTATGCCTCGATGATTTTGAGTGAGTATGAGACGGTTGAACTGGACAGATAGAGTTCAGTTGTGGTATGTGCATGTAATGTTCGTGTGATGCCGTAAGTGGGATCATTCAAGACTACATCATATTTGCGTATTGCATTATCAAATGATGTGATCATTGACTTGGCTCCCAAATAGACTCATCCCGGTGGAATGTCACGTCTCATCTCTCAAGTGTTGTCTTTGGAAATGTACGACTCGCTCTTGCACACGACACAATAATATTATGACATCCACACACTCATTTCTCGTCAAGACACGTAAAACAACCGCAACCGCCTGCCTCCTCATCCTCCACTCCGACTCCGGCATGGCATAGCCCAACTTCAAATATTTTCTTAAACCCATACTACTCTACAGAGCAATCGTCACTATAATAATATCACTCTTACTATAATGCATACCTTTAGTTTGCTAAAAGTACATACAAATTAGCGGTAGAAAAAGTTGAGTTTCTAAAACCTGAAAATTCGTTAATGTGGAAAGTGGCTTTCAAATAAAATTCCGCAATGTTGAACGTAGTTTTGCGAATAATATATTTATGTATTTTGCATTCTAAATTCTACTTAACATAATATCTGCAGTACATAGTAGACAAGCACGTGTATGCATGAGAGAATGTTTTATGTTCTTTGTAAATTGTAACGTTAGTTGTACGAGTAGTTTTGCCGAGTAATAAGCATCAAATAATAATGGCATTAGGTAACATCAAAAATGACCTACTTATGCATAGGATTCTTTTTTTAATTCTATTATTCATTCATTTAAATACATGGGTATTATAATATTTTCAGTATTTTGGTAATGCTGCGACTTTTAAAAGCCGTCTCCTTATCGCCTTCTTAAAATTGGAACCGAAACATGAATACAATTAATATGAAGTAACCTATGTAGTCCGTAAAGTCTTAGATACTTACTTCTATCAGAATACTTTTGTTTGATGTTTGTTTTTGCTTGTTATTTATATTTAATGTAAGCCATTAATTAATATTTAATTTCATGCTGTTTCTGAAAGACGATTCTAGCTAAAACGCTTTTGTAGTGTTTATACGGAAAACGTGTAAGGGTAGCCTATACTGGGGCGAGCTTTCTGCCTTGCCTTTGTTTATGTTTTAGTTGCTAAATATTATCAGTGTGTAATTGTTGTATGTGCATTAAACTGTAAGCACTGAGTTTGTAATAGGAGGTAAAATAACTTTTACCAAATGGAGATGGGACATTGAAGCTTTGCCGAACTAATGGAGACAAGACTGATATAGTTATATAATAGCTTTGCCCTGGAATAATATTCAGTGTATATTTATGTGGGGAATTGGGGAATGTCCTTCCGTGCGTCTGGTTAGACGCGAGAGAGAGAGAGGTGACGGTGAGTGAGAAGTATATTTGTCAGATGCGTGTCACCATCATCACGGATTAACGGATAGAGGTGACATTTCCAAAAGAGCTCCATAAAAACATGGAACAAATCCCTCGTCCTCCTAATCTAGCCAAATGCTCTACTTCCACTTACTTACCTGCTCGCCTGCTCTGACCGATGAAGTGAATGCAGAGTGCCTAGTAATGCCAATATCAACTGAGCCTTCCATTCAAAATGCTCGAATCCGAAGAATCCTTCTTTAGGATTACATTTCGGTGTGGTTGTGGTTAGAATGCTAGTCCATTGTCCACCCATCAAACACACAATCAACTCTGCTATGCTCCCATTTACTTCTCCCTTTTCCTTGCTCTGTTAATATGCCCAACCTTGTGGCCACGTCTCTCATTATTACGTAACCTGATCACATACATACACTCTTTCCCCACTTTTAACTTAAGAGTGTCGTTTGCATAACCACACTCCCCCCCACATCCACAGATAACCATTTCAAAGAGTAAATGCTGCCAACGATGAAAAATATATAAGCACTGTTTAATATTAATTCTTCATTTTACATTATCCTTAGAAAATAACGCACAACTGAATTTTACGCTGCCTTAAATCGGATAAGTAAGGATGCTGCTATTAAGGATAGAATTTCGCATTATTACACCAACAGGTATTCCATATGAGTTCATCTTTATCTACTGAATAATAACCATTTTCTTCTAATCTTTTGGAACGTGTTTGGCTTTCAGCTCCAGTCAACATATCCGAAACATCCCCCTCTCATCATTACAGTATGAATGTTCGAAGTGATTATATTTGTATATTTATACTCTATGGCATGTAATGCGCAGGAGGTGAAGAGGTTATGATATAAATAAGCATCAGTGTTTACCTTATAAAGAAACAAGAAATTCGCATTAAATCCTGTACGACAGCCTAAAAGTAAATAGATTAGATT
Source organism: Tomocerus nigrus (assembly GCA_019776505.1). Lineage (NCBI taxonomy): Eukaryota > Metazoa > Arthropoda > Collembola > Entomobryomorpha > Tomoceridae > Tomocerus > Tomocerus nigrus. The sequence goes on from JABASI010002079.1 coordinate 6,027, forward strand.
CTGAATGAAAACAACGAAGTGTAATGCCTTTTCGTGCCTGTGTAGATCTTAGCAAATACAAGAAACGGAAATACGGGCAAGTGTCCAGTTTTAATTTATGCATATCACCTGTCTTTGGATTCTCTATCTGCAACTGTTACTGTTGTTGATACTACTGACTGCAACCTGTCCAAACGGATATATACACACAACAACTATTACTTACTTAACTACTTACTTAACTTAGATTTACCATTTACCTTTTAACGCTTGTTTTCCCTCTGGTTCACTACGTTGTAATTGTACACCACACTAAAGCGTTTAAAAATATATTCCTTGTCAAGACTTAAGTGTACCTACACTGTTCAAATAAAATTCGGAATTCCAACTTTTGAAAATTAGCATTTTCTTAGTGCTAAGGTTTTGAAAGGAATTTCATTAATTTTAGTGAATACAAACAAAAGTATTAAAATATCAGTGTAAATATAAATAATTATCTAGTCGTAAAAACATGAGTACAGATTATCTATTTATTGAAAGTTACTTAAACTTAGCTCTACTACAAAATCAACTTTTGTATCAAGAATGGGAGAGTATAAGGATGAGTACCTAGATGATAAATAATAAGCTGACACCTCCCCATTTCAGTGTCAATGGAGTCTTGGCTTTAGTTATCATTCGGCTTTTTTCCTGTTTCCTTTTATTAGATTTGCATGCCATCCTGTCATATAGCAACTTCTGTATTCTGTATATAAAAATAATGTAACTCACTACAGGTGTACATGAAGTGCACGAATCAGTCTACTTATTATTTAGTTACCACGTACAGAGCGGTAGAGATTCTGACATAGCGTCAGTTAGAAAAAAACAAAAGCAAATAAAAGCACTGAGTGGGATAGTGTGACTGTGATGAGCTTTAATCTAAAAGCATAAAGAGTGGGAGGAGATGGTTCAAAGCGCTTAAAAGTTTACATCCTAGCAACTCGGCTAACAGATGTAAGTAAGAATTATACGTTTCTTCCAACAGCACTATCAGTGCATGTAAAACAATACCAATGAAATATTTTATACGGAGACTACGTAAATAATGCTTCACAGTGTATGTCAGCGGATATCGCTTCTTCAGCCTTTTCCGGCAACAATAAATATTTACCGATATTATAGTAGGTATTTAAAAAAAACTTTTTCGATAAAGCATTTCATAAAATTAATTCGATTTTTTTAGAATTTAAAAGCTGTCTGTCGATATTGTACTATAGTTTTTTAAAATTAAACAAGGCGACAATACTTAATAAAAAGTAAAACGTCATTTCGTTTATTTTTGATTCAGATTAATTTGATTAATCAAAAACTACTAACAAAAGTATGCTACATGTAAAATCAAATAAATTCTATTAAATAAATTTTGGAATGGATTTTTTAATACGTAAATATTTAGTTATCAAAAAACTGGGAAAGTGGCTGCAATGCCTGATTACTCCGTTTTCTGCTAACATATACGCAGTCAGGCAGAATTGAGCAGAGAAGTAGGATGAGTATTGAGAGATAGAGAGAGACTTGACACAGGATAAGAGAATAAAACAGACGGAGAGGATTAGAGAATAGAGATGAAGTGTGGAGATAAAAAGAAGGCTATATTTTCCTCTTCGTCTCCTTCCCTTCACTCAACTCACTTTGGCTTCCTTCATCATCTCCCAAACCCACCACAGGCAGGCCAGGCTGCTCGTCCACGTTTATTCCACATAGCTCCATTTTCCCCTATTCTCATTTTCCCAAAGTCTTAAAGCAGCCTTGGCTCGTCCTGAAATTTGGAAAAATGAAAGAGACAATGCAGGGAGGGAGGAGAGTCTTCCAGATTTGGCGTGTGCTCTTCTGTGGCCATTTGACTTGTGTCCCTATCTTTCCTCTTCCTTTTTCATCCTTGACATCACGCTTTATGTATTCCCTTTAAAAGATAAACCCCTTAAAGAAATTCCCAGAACATATTTACTGCTCGCATTTGGTGGTTGCATCTTGCATGGATGCATTAGGATGCATTTGTATTATTTCTACGTACGTAGATGAATTGGGGGCTTAGGAAATAATCCAGGTCAGTTAAGTGCACTCCCTGGAAAAAGACATATCCTCATCTTTACATACATACATACTGAAGACGCTATTCTTACTTTGCTACTATATACTGTAGGTACCTACTACATAACTACTACAGTTACATAATAACATACCTAAGCGACTACTGCACTGTTTCAAGAAATATAACGATCGTCTAGGTGGAAAATCCCAAGAATCCTGTAATCTAACGGTGTCATTTTTTGGAAAAAAAAGATAGAGCAAAAATAAATTTTATCATATGACATATGCAAATATTTTTTAGGTTTCAACTCCTTTCGTAGCCTAAAACAATTGTTTTACAAATAATTTCGTGGTATTTCACGTACACGATCCCAAAATAAGGATAATAATTTATGTTAGGAGCTAATTTTCAGGATTGCATTGCAAGGATGGAGAAAAAGGAATCTCCACAAGTATCTAAAAGACATTATAACAATACAGTCAGCATCTCAGGATTGATAGTGTTCTTTACATAAATATACTAACGAACATTTCACAATGTAGTTATTTCTTTTGTTTATTATCCACACATATTTTTTACTGTCCTTGCGACATGTAAGTTTGGATCAAAGCAACAACCATTTAACAAAGTCTGTTGAATATAATAATAATAATAATAAATATATTATAAATGTGTACACGTATACGTTGGAAGGGTATTGACTCTATTGACGATTGACCTGTACCTGTGATTATATCTGCTCAGAAATGTTTGTTTGGTGCGAGAGACTCCTGAGAGATCGGGCTTCTTCCATTAATCCACTTCCAGCTCACTGTTCGAAGGTGTCATCCCTTAAAATCTTTCACTTCCCCTTCACCCGCCTACCATTTCTACTTTTAATGCTTTCTATTGGGAGCATGTCGCCATCCGATTCACTGCTAACTGATATCTTAAGTATTTATCCCAACTCCATCTAAGTCTCGCATCCCATCCCACCATTCTCCAAAGAACACAAATGCAATCCTTCATCATTCCATCCATACGTCATAGAGCATCTTAAAGCAAATCGACTACCTATACCTACATAATATGAGTATATAGTGTAGATATGTAGTAGGTATATCTTATAATAGTCATCATCGGTCTAATGCTCTGCGCATTATGTTTGTTTGTCATCTGAATTGTTTTCTGGTATTTTATTTTATCACTTTTAACTTTTTTTATTTAGATAATTTAAACATAATTATTGCCATTTTTCCCATAAAAACCAAAACACGTTTATAAGTTTTATATCTTTTAATATAAAATAAAAATTAAGGATTGTGATTAGATTTATGCAGAACTGGCAATAACTGGCAAGATATCGTCTTACATTTACAAATGTTTTGCATCTGCATTCAGGATTGGATAGTTGTATGCATGTCGCTTGGCTTTGGCTGTAAAATCCCTATATATTGGTGGCAGTCTGCCCCAGTTAAGTTCTTTGTATATCGCTGTTTTCATACTCAATTGTAAAATTGAATAGTATTACGGTGGTGAGGTGACGGTGATGGTGATACACACTATGAACTTAGCGTTAATTCCAGGTTAGAGGGCAGTTTATAAGCTGTGGCAAAGAATAGCGATACTTATTTTTACTAAACGTCGGGCATGGGCATAGCAATACTATGAGATTATGGAAGGGATGTGGAGTTTTTATAGGAACGTATGCGGATTAAGTCAAAAATTTAAATAGGCAGAAAAGTTTCTGAAAAGCAGGAAGTTGGCAAGGATCACGGATTGCTATTCATATCCAAACAAAATAAAACTTTAATTCCGAGGTATTAAATCGGCAGCGATTATTATTATGGCTATCAATAGCAAAGCGGTCGATGTAGGTTTGCGGATATCCGACAATCCGACCGAGAGCCGATGCTCATTGTTAGAAAGAGACCCAAACAAAATTCAAAATAGACTATATGATATTATTATAAGCACTAACCATTCAACAACTTACTCTATACAGATTGCGACTATTTTATAGTCAAGACGAGTTGCTGATTATGATGACTACGAAAAATATTCCGAAAAATTATTTATTAGTAGATACAATTTATCCTATATCAACGTATTAACCAAAATATTTGTAAGGGTCTCGCAAATTTTTTGTTACATTCACAATATTCCATTTCCAACTGATAGCAATTTATAGAGCTGATTTCAGAAAATATTATATAATAATATTATTATTATAATGTCCTTAAGCTTTTTAGCGGCTTATGGGCAAATTATGTGAAGGTATTTGGATTTTGGTTTTCGACTTCGAGTTTAGGAGAAAGGGTTTCATCCGACATTGAGAAACCTCCCTAAAGTGTCTGCATACAACCAACCAGACGAAAGCGAGACTTTTCTATCTGACTCTGTGACTCTGTTATGGGATGTGCAATGTGCAGTGCTGTAACCATTTATTAATAAAGTAGTTGAACGTGCGTGCATACAAAATGCAACAACGTTGACTTCAGTATAATTGTTAAATTGCAGTTGCAAGTTGCAACTCTTGCAACAGATGCATTATTATCTCAAGAAACTAACTAGCTGAACATGATTGGATAGGTACTTCCCTAAAACATAATTAGATGTAAAAGATTTAGGTTGATTAGGAATTATCATAATTGGCAAATAATATTTGGTTATATTATTAGTAATTAAAACTAAAGTACAGGCAGAAAGAATGTTGCTACGTGCTTTGAAGGCCAAGAAAATCTTAATAACTGACAGGATGAAATGCTAGGTAGATCATCGGTTAGATCGGGGATGTAAATTTTGGGATTGTTATTTTATTCACTGGATTTGAATAGCTAAGGCAAAGAACGCGGACGAAGAGTGAACTGGCGTCCCTTTTCCATTAGTTTGAATGGCAGAGATAGGGAAGGTGGGCACTAGAGTTTCAAATTGGTGCAGGAGCAGAGCAGGAGAGTTGCATGGGTGCTTATCTCTTGTTATGTTATGCTAAAGCATTAGGGCAGAAAGGAGACCAACTAGCGATACACAAACCACACTACTCACATTCACTGGCACACAAACACGCTCAATGCCTTTTAGTAGCATTTACTTTACTTTACACCATAGCTAGCTGCTTTGCTTCCTATAATATTATAGCTGCATTATAATAACGTTATATTTAGTATAATGATAGTAATAATAGTTGAGACTGTGTGGATTATGGCTCCAGTCCATCATCTCTCCATCCCATGACTATTGTTCCAAATGGAGAGTGGAGTTAATGCCATGTAATGCACATCATGTAGGAAATAATGGACCGAGACTTATCATTCACACCACTGCACTACTCACTGAACTACATTTCATTTATTAAGTCCCGAAAGCTACTTTATGCTCTTCCCCAAGGTTGGTGTACTCTGTTACCAAGGATTCTCCAGGATGATAGGCTCGTCCGACTGTTTTCGAATTCAATTTCTGTCCAGGCAGCTAATCCAGCACTAAGCGCAGGCACCTCTTCATTTATTTGCCTTCGGCAGAAAAAAGTGACACTTTAATTTGAAAACAGTCGGAGGAACCTACCTTGCTACAATTGCATAGTAACAGAGTACACCATGCAGCCTTGGCTCTTCACTTATTCAGATACTTCCTCTTGGTTCAAAAACTGTTTTCCTGTCTTTTTGCTCACCAAAAATGCTAAAATGTAATGAAATTCTCACCGTCGCGTCCAAAGATAACAGGGGGACTCTGAGACAACATTATAATTAAAAATACAAAATATTTACTGCACCTTTTACACTTGCCCTGCTAGATTTCCGTTACTTTGTTACATCCACTTAGCAATGCTTTACTATAACATAATACGTGCAGGTAATAACATTAGTATAATGTTGTAATGCTATGGTTTAAATGCCTACTAAGCACTTCATGTAAGAATTACGGCCGAATTCATCGAGAGTGTCGGATGAAGATATAATTCCCTAGTAAAGTACCTACGTGTATACATTAAGTGGAGGTTTAAGTATTAAGTAGACAGTAGACACTTAGTCAATGCTAAAGTGCAGCTAGCGAGATTAGGTAGGTGCTAACCACAAGTAAAGAGATTTTGTGCTAATGTAATGTATCGTATCGTAATGGTAAGTAAATGCCTTGTCCCTCACACCGTTTTCGACATTTCATCTTCAGATCTTCAAGCTGATTTTAAGTGCATTTTACTTTCCTGGTGCCCTTTAATTATTATTATTGGCTACATTTCAGGAGGACTTGATCAAAATGCTTGAAATAAAAAGAGCAGGTGCATGGGTTTATTTGGTATCTTGTAAGACTGTTTATATTTGTTCTTTGTGATTTCACATCGAGACAGACAACCAACTACAATTTGCTTTGTAAGCTAGTTTTCTTAGGAATACAATAATAAGTTAAAGATTCATACTTATCTTATTTAATTCCAAATGTATATGTAGTAGTACCTACTGCACTTAACTTTATCTAATTTTTGCCTAATTAAATTGATCCGGTGAGCTTGTGTGTAAATGATCATGTCAGCAGAATACATTATAATATAAACTTTTACTTGACAAACATCTATCTGCACTTCTGCCAATTATTTCAAAGTAGAGAGTGACGACAATCAATTATATTATGTTGGAATGTTCAACTGCCAGGTATAAGGTACAGTTTTTTGTGTTACAGTAATTCCTTATAAATATAATATTAATTAATTTATGTACTTAGCATAATAAATTGAATTTTAGTTTTATATGTATGAAAACGTACACGGACTATACACAGATACAATTACAGTAGTTGTAGTTTACATTTTATTTCACTTTATTAGGTAGCTAGATCATGCAGCTTAATAATTACTTTCAAATTCTTAATGATCCTGCTCCTCTCTTCACAAACGGATTGATTTGAGGCTAATTAATTCATCGTATTCTAATTGGTACATGCTATTGACCTGTAATTAATATAGTCTGGCATGCTGCATATTATGTACCTACCTTATTAATTTAGCTGATGAAAAGATTTTTTAATATATCTGTATACTTACTTGCCATTATGTATTATCCTATGTTTATTTAACGATAAGGTAAATATATTTACAGTTCGTGGTACTCATGTGGCAAATGTTTGTGGCACGTACCATTAAACCATTAAAATCTTTTTTATCCTTATCAGTACATCACGTACTTAATAATTGTAATAAACTTTCCTATCCAATTAACTACAAACTACTTAAATAATTACAACTTGGATAAATTACAATTTACTTTACACAATATTATATCATTATTATTCAGTAATAAATAAAGTCATCATGAGTGTGTGTCCCCTTAATAATGATTTCTTGCCATTTGCATTCATGTTTTTTGATTCACATTTAAAGTTAAAACAAAACGGCATATAATTAGGGTTTGGCTTCTTCTAAAAACTGGAACCTTTTGACCTTTTGCTACGTTTTTTATTTCAGATTTCAAAATTAACAGCATGGCTTACAAACGCACATGTATATAGTTAGTGTATCTTAACTTAATAATAACAAAAAGGTATTTTCTTCTCACCCCTGACCCTAACGTACTAAATAATACTATATTGGTACCTAGTCGTCTTGCTAAGATGTTTTGTTAATAAATACATAGTAGGTAGGTATTGCACTGGTAAATCTTTTAAAAAAGTATTTGAAAATATCAGTTGAGTGATATATAGTAGTGGCCAATATAGCTGCTTAGTACATGTACATATGTAATGTAGGTATATTATATATCACTAGCTAGGATTAAGTTAATAAATTAGGAAACAGACATTTTTTGATACGGCCTACATTTTATATAGATCATCGTCATCATCATAATGTAATAAAGATATAATAATAAATGGTGATAGTAATAAATCATGATTGTTCGTCCTTGCTGTGAGTCTGTGATGTGAAATTGCGTAAATAGTTAGTCTGTGCCCCTAAAAAAGTGTGAGGTTGTAAAAGTTAATTTTGATTTTTAATGGGCCGCTCAGTAGCAGCCGGGAGGAGTGAAAACATCAACTTGTTAACTATAGGTGAGTGAATAAATAAAAATTCGGTCGGATTAGTTGAGTCAGGAAGAGCTGGGTCTATCGGGAGAATTTTGCTTGAGAAAAGGTCGGTGAAGTTCCAAAGGAATATTAAAGAATCCCGCCTTACCGGCAGCAGAGGCGGCCTGCATGGACATGGCGGACGTGAATCCGTGGAGGGAGGCGAGGGACGGGAAGATGGCCGAGGGCGAGAGGGCGTGGTGCGGGATGTGGTGGTGCGGCGGCATGGAGGGAATTCCGCCGAGGTGGGCCGCCGTCGGAGTCATTGTCATCGTCATGGGGAGGGAGAGCGGGAGGGAGGCTATGGGGATCGGGATCGTCGGTCCGAAGTTCCCGAAGTTCTGCGGGAGGGAGGTGAATGCGGCGTGGAGCGGGTGACTGGGCGAGGACAGCGACGACTGCGACAAAGAAGACGCCGTCGGCGGTGGACTGTTGGTTCCGAGACTTAATTCCGAGTCGGAGCCCGTGTCGCTCGGGGCGGGAGAGCGGGGCGGCGTCTTGTCGTCTAGACCTCCGTCGTCTGTGTCCGTTGACTCGGGGCGCTTTCCCCCCAGACCCATGTGGTGCTGCAACCTGAAACAAACAAACAATTCACATTTTACCGGAAATTCCTCTCTTCTCTCTCTGTGCATTGCTTGAACGTAGCCATTTCTTAAATAAATAATGGCGACTTGTTTTGTCATTTACATTCATAAATACATTTGTGTTCTGAATAGATTTCCGTTTGGGATTCTTTCTTTTACGCACTTAGAAATGCTCGTGCCGTGCCAGATCCAATATTTTCCACAGAATTATTGACATGACAAGATGTGGAAACCGATAGGAGGGACACTCTCAACCGAATACAAATATGACAAAATATCTCAAAATACAAGGAAACCATTTCCACTGCGAATGAACGTGTCGATGTCGACTACATAGAAATAGAAAATCCTATGCAGCTATTTGTCTCACAAAAATTCCTGAAAATACAGAAATGATGTACATCAGTCCAAGCAGACACCATTTTTGGATATAAATAGTCAATACTCAACTGCGTCTTAAATAACAACACAAATAAATAAGATTTAAGGAAAAATGAATGAAAAGTGATTATTGAGACGTAGCTTAGTGCGAGCGAGGTGTGAGTGTGTGAGGAGGAATGTTTGTGAATGAAAAGCTACGTATAGTAATTCCAAGTGGTTATAATAATTTAAAGGATTTGCATATGATTATCATATTAGTACAGTAGTTATGTGTTAAGGTGATTCTCTCTTCCATATATCAAGAACGTATTGGGGTAGTTGCGAGCTTATGGGGTCCATTGTACTAAGGCAGAAATGTTCAATGAAGTGTGAAAATTCTTGAGTAAAGAAAGGTTACGGTTAGTTAACCCAAAACTGACTGCCTGTGCCTATTGCTTTGTTACTACAGAGCCCTGTCACAATTCAGTCAGAAAGGACATGACATGACACGACGACAACAATAACAAAAGTTTTGGCCCATGCATGCAACGAAATAAGTGTAAGCATATAGGAGGAATACATAATAGTGTGTGGCTATTATTGACAGTAAGTGTGTGACATCTTTTGTAAGCCCATTGTGGACTTGTACATAATGCCCCGTCCCTTCGTCTTCCCTTAAGCACACCATGATCAACTGAGAGTAATGAGCGTTGAGAAGTAAAGCTTATTTATTTAAATCCACTACTCGCCACATTACTACACTTTTAACTGCAATATTAAGTCCCAGGAAAAGTTAGTAATATAATATTCGCCCATTTATTAACCAACACCTAACAATAATAAAGCAAGTAAAGGCATTAGAGGATCAGTTTCCGCAGAGTGAGTGGCGAGAGTAGAGCCAAGTGTTCAACTAAGGAGCATTAAGCCACCTTCCCTTACATTGTTAATCTTTATTAACTATCGCAAAAGCTACCGTTGTTACTGATTAAAATATAAATAATGAGGAATTGAGGAGTTACAATATTATCATTTAAAGTCCATTTTTTTGTTGTATGGCCATTTCCCACATTAAAACCCTGCTGTTTTTCATGCATTCAATTTCTTACATTAAATCCTTACATCGCACAACTGAATTAGATCAGATACTTCAATATTCAATACTATTATTAAACTCTTATTAACGTTGCACCAAATGACAATTCTATCTATGCTTCTACCGTGGAAGGGAATTAATTGCTGATCCAATTTAATTGTAATCGACCACAAATGGATTTTATGAATAGCAATGAATATTTCTTAAATCTGAATTATGACAACTTATGATTAAATCTGACAACTTAGAATCGTTCCTACATTGTCCTGCATACCAATGAGCGTTTTAATAACAAATCTCAATATTCACACGGTACAATTTACAATGCCTTAACGAAACTGGATCAACTGAATTTATATCCAGAAGACAATGTTATACTTATTGTTAGTATGTACTGATCTGTTTGCTTTATTGAATTGGCAAGTTTCTTGGTTCTTTGCTCGTATATTATAGATGGATACTTGTCGTTTGATGCATTTGTTCCATTGTTTGTGAGTATTAGTGTATTTAATGCAATGTGAAGCTATGAACTGCATTTATTTCCCCTGTAGTGTTTATGTGCATTTATATATGGAGTAGGGTCGTAGTGGTAGGGTATAAGGGAGGACGACGGAGCAGAGTATTTAACATTGTGGTCTGTCAGTTGGGTTTAGTTGAGTGTATTAGTTGGTGGAAGTGATATTTGATAGGACTCTTTAAAATCTGAAAACTTGACAGCTTATTCAGTCTTGTCAAAGGGATTGAATGCCAGGCTGACAGAAGGCCAGGATGTTCGTACTTGCCCAGCTCCACTGCTTTATACAAATACAAATACCTCCATTACATTATTGCCCTAATACATCCAACAACGAAAGCTCTCTACGTAGACAGACATACTAAATACGTGCAACAGAATAATAATACCCGACTATGCTCTCTGTGTACATTGTAATGTAATGCTATCAAAACGAAGCTGTGTGTGTGAATCCTTCCCTCTGCCCTGTACACCAAGTGCCTGTGTATCTGCTACAGCCAAACAATAGAACAGTATAACCTGATACATTTTCAGGGATAACTTCAGCGATAGGTATGATGCTATGGGAAAGAAGAATACTCTTAATAACCGATGATTGTATAAATGCCTCCGTGCATTACATGGTAAATAAATATAATTAGATAAGTATTTTGGCTTACGAAGCCTCAAAGTGTCCATGTGCACGACTACACCACATTTGTCATTATTACACTTATTTGAGAAATACAGAGAATTTGGACCAGAAAGAACAACACTGAAATCTTAACTTGCAGCTGTGAGTAGTAGAATAGCGGAAGTATTTTCTATTTGTATCACTGCATTATTATAAACATTATAATATGATTATAGCAACGCTGTTAAATGATGAGGCGAGGGAAGGTATGAAGAAACAGATTTGCAGCTACAGTCAAATTATTAAACAGTGACCTACATTTATAAAACACTTCCAGAGGGATAGACACATTTCCTATGTATCAAAATAAGTAAATGATATCTTCCTCAATGAATACAGCAACATTAGAGTGATTAAATTTTAAATGACACATTAAATATTTGCAATCTGCAGGTATTTCAACTAGGAATATGGGAAGAAGCCTATGAGAAAATTATGTACACTACAGAAATTGTTGTGTAGTACTATACTAACTGAAATTTTACTTGTATGAAATGCAAAAAAGTTCCCTTTTAGCCAATATCATTGAATGGAATTGTAAGTGTTATAATGCTTTTACTTTTTCCACACTTTACATTTACATGTATCGCTATGTTGAACATTATATCGCACTCATCATAATCATGACTGTTCAATAAGCACAGCACAGTTAGCTTTAAGTACCTATAGTATATAGGTAATTAAAGTACACCATATTACCTGTAATTAATTAAATGTTTAAAAAAACAATGGATATATGGACTTTTGTGAGTGTCACAGTGTCAGTGCTACAGAGCAGGTGTAGGCGAGACATATAGAACTCCCTTATTATAAGAGAGTAATAAAAGTTCTCTCGTCACTTTATCAATATTTCTATTTAATATTATCCGTCATCCGTGATTAAAATTGCTGAAATAAAGGAAGAAGTTCATTTCAAACGCAAAGAGACATTAGCGAATAGAAAAGAATGTTCATAATTTATGCACTCATGTTTGTCAATTGAAGATAATCTTTGCTGCCATAAATAGTTAGCTCCTGATGGATGATAATTCTAAAATTCTAATTAAGAACAATAAACTTTGGTAGCAGGCTACTCGCTACTCGCCTCGAAACTACATTATACAGGCGGCTAGATGCAGAAGGCACTGCACAGGTAAGTTCTGACAAGTGTGTGCAGCAGAAGGGTGTAAATTAATGAAGAGGCTATGTAGGTATCTGCATGACAGTGAGAGAGAGACGATTAATAAAAGGCTGAATGTAGCACTCGACTCAACTCACAATCCGTCACTTCTCCGTGACAAATGACAATGACAGAATAATAATGGTGGAAGTGAGACCGTGGATGGGATAATATAGTTTGAAATGAATGAGCATGTGACATGAAGAGGATCCACACATCTCTGTGTACATACAGACTCGTAATTATCCCTCTACATTATTTATTACCTCCATATCTCTCTGCTATAATATTCTAGTGAACAAGAGTGGGCAATAAACAGGATAACATCCATGAAAATATCCACACATATCATAAAGCTAAAATGACAGTGTCACAATTCTGTTCTATAGGACAAAGCAGACAATTCCTATACCATATAGACGGGATGTATAATCTACACTCCGAAATGAAACAAATGCTAAAAAGTCTTTCATTCTTTCCGGGACAAATAAAAGGGCTGTCCATATATGAAAACTATGAGCACTCAATTAATTTTGAGGCAAATGACAAATTAGATTCAATAATAAAAGGATTGTCATTCATAAGGAGGCAAATAAACCGGAGCTAGGTGAGTATCAATGCATGCACATTTATTTTTATTACCTGCGTCCACTTACTAATTTCCTATGTACATGAGTGTCTAATATATCTGTACCCTATCAGCCATGGAAAAAAGTGAGAGAATGGGACCATGTTCCCCATACACACTTTTGTCCTGAAATTGTAAAGGATTGAAAATGAGGATGATCAATTATCATGCATTATTTTATTTCAAAATTTCAGAGAAATTTGGTTTACCCGCGCGCATTAGTCAAAGAATTGTGTAAATCCTGCACACATTTGAAAATAGTTGAAAACTTTGCCATCTGCGTACGGAATTAAATCAAAAGCCTTAAAACTTTAAATTATGGAATTACAAATGCAACCTTTAAAATGCAAAATTCAAAGCATGAGGCTAACAGTGGAAATTTTCTTTTTTAATTAAAATTATGACATTTTATAATTTGAAAACTTTTTCCACTTCTGGTTATGTTATATAAAATTCCAGTCTCTAAGCCGAGCGAGTTGAATGAATGTAAAAAAGAGTTGTGGTGGAGCTAAATTATCAATGTCCAACTTTATCTGCGCATTGTATACCAGTCCCTTGTCCAGAATAAATAGATGGCTGGGAATAGTAGAGATGCACACGTGGTGATGTGATGGACACTGTGCACTGTTAAAGCCTATAATATTATAGAGTGTCCGTAAAAGATAGTGAGATGTATGATGTATGTATGTATTATAATGGCAATAATGGTGTTGTCATATCCGTCCGTCTGTATTGAAGGGAAAGGTGTGCAGTGACATGTGAATTGTTGATTTGCTTTTCTTGCTCAGAATCAACTGGCATGGATGGAATGGCCTGGACGATGTGAATGACATGACACTTATTATTAGTACACAGAGCACTGCTGCTGATTTAGCGGACTGACACTTATACACGGACATTCGGGATATTAGAGCATTGTGTGCTCAGTTGTGTACTTTTAGAAACCATTCTGCTCTGCACGTATAATACTTATTTATGACATGAGACGGAAACGGAGCATAATAATACTTAATAATTTATCGATATTGTCTTTTCCTTTATTATAGTCCGTAGTCCGTGTAGTAGTTAAAGCATAATATAAGAATAGAGGACAGACTCAATTACACACTTATGAGTGCTAGGCAGTTGTAGAAATGGAAACATTAGGTGCATCTTCATACTTTTCGTGTAATGTAGATAATAATAATGTCAAGCATTATTGTCACATTCGTTGCTTTATTATTTACTTTGCATTTTGTCATAGCTGTACATATTTTTAGTGTACTTTAGATGAAACGTAGATTATAATAATGCTCTATGGTGCTCTGTTCTGTTCTGGCTAGCCTTTTGTTGGCAGCGAGGAAATAATTCACGGTTTCGTTCAGACAGAAGCCCACAATGGACTTTCGCCTGCATAGCAAATAGAAATGAGGAATATTATGAGAATTATTATGAGGTAGGAGTGTAGGAGAGTCGGAGCAAGTATGCACAACCAAATCGAGCAGAGCAAATTGCGTATTATTACCAAGAGTACACATTACACGAGTATCAGTGTAATGCATCGATAATGTAACGTACTTATAGTTACACGAGTGTGTACATACTTTCTTTTGTTACGCTATTTAACACCATTAAATTACATTGTACGTGGGAAAGGAACCTCTTTAACACTAGTCAACTATCCTAAGTATAACCACATAATAATAACATTATTAGAATGCCCATAGTAATCGCAGGCTTGACAATAGACAGTTTGCGTTTTTATCAATTCCTCTAGTTTATATTTATTGAAGATGAACTATATCGTCGATAATGGGGGTTTTCACGAATTCACAAACAACATTTTCAATTTCAAAATGCAGCCAAAGCGGGAAAAAATTTACTTGAAGAGAATTTAAAACTGATAAAGGTGGCTTGTCGAAAGCTTGAAAGTTTTTTGTTCAATTTTAAGTATAGCCTTCAATCAATTCGTCAAAATTTTTTTTTATTAAAACTGATATTAAAACTAAAATTATACCGCTGTTCACACTCCGTAATTGAAACAGTTGCATATTGTCTAGAAACATAAGTAGCTCAGATCTTTTCGCAAACGTGGTCATGCATGGTGTTATGCTTTCTATTGCACAGAAGCCGTTTTGTCAG